>JASGAT010342274.1:0-22415 GCA_030220025.1 Chelon auratus | reverse complement strand
CGGCAGCGTCCGTTTTGTAGTGAGGAGTAAAAATGTGTTGTTAAGAATAAATGGTTAAAATTAGCTCATCCTACAGATATACTGTACCTTTGGAAAAGTGTTTTTTGTTTCCCGCTGGCTCACATACTGACAGTACGGAGGTGAAACATGGGAAGGGCAGAGAGAGGCAGTAAGACCCAGAGGAGGAACAGAAAAAGAGAAAGAGAGAGAGAGAGAGAGAGAGAGAGAGAGGGGAGAGAGAGAGAGGGGAGAGAGAGGTGGGAGGAGAAAGGAGAGAGGAGGAGGGACTGTGTGTTCACTCCAGACTCTATGCGTTGAAGCCCGTGGTGTTGGCGCGCCAGTGTGTGTCTCAGCCTGCCAGAGCGAGTGTGTGCATTGGTGCGTCTCTGTGTGTGTGAATGTGTGTGTGACTCCAGCGCTCTCTCTGCGTACGACAGGTGGAGATGACATGACTGCGCTCGAGAGGAAGAAAGGAAAGGACCTGTAAGGACTTCACACACACACGCGCACACACACACGCGCACACACCTGAACACTCACCTATTCCCTTACATTCCCACACACACCTTAAAATTCCTGCACTCCTCAGTTCCTAGAAAAGAGACATTGTTGAGTGTGTGTCTGTGAGTGAAAATACTCCAGCATCTTATCACTTAGGCTCTAACAGCTGATTTCATGAGTGCACAGCGCAAACACGCAAAACACACACAGAGGGGTCTTGACTCCTGTCTTTGTTGCCTGCAGACGTGGTCAGCAAGTGTTTCTGCGTCCTGAGGAGAGTTCAGCTCCAGCCCTGAGTCCAAGACAGTCCACCACGTTGTCCGAACAGCTCCAGGTAGGATCCTCTTCTCTTCTCTTCTCTTCTCATGTCCACATTGTCTGAAAAACAGGATGCTATATGCTTGATGCCCTCTGCCCTCTTCCCTGTTCCTTCTTCCTTTGATTTTTTTTTTTTTTTTTGGTCATCCTCTCTGTTCCTGTCTATTAACAACCGCAAACAACAGGTAGACTTTTCCACTCTACTCCCCCGGGTTTTCCCCAAATGAAATTAGTCTCAAAATCCTTTTCTGACACTCCATCTGTTCTTGTCTTTGGAAACGATGTACTTTTGTCTGGAAGAGGTAAGTTTCAACTCCTGTTGCTGCAGCTTTCTGTCTGTCTTTGTTTTATTTTTATTGAGTCGGTGAGAAACTTATTACCTCCCTGGGGGTTCTGTGCATCTGTTTGTGTGGTGCATATAATAGATGGAAAGATAAAACATAGAACAGCTATGAACATGAAAGAAAGGAAATTAAAGACAGGGGCTTTTTTGATGAGTGCGCGTGCACCATCATCTCTTTTCTCTTGTGTTACTTGCTTATTTGTGTGTGTGTTTTAAGCGTTCCCAGTAGTGTGTTGCTCCTTCTTTTACGTTTGTCTGATATACGACATACAAGCAGTATCTCACACGTGTTATCAAGCAGTCTGTGTGTGTTTGGTACGCAGTGTGTGTGCATTTGTGATTTATATTGCAGAGGGGTTTCATTTTGGCAAGAAAAAAATTCTTTGATTGGCTGCCAGTATCGACATGTTGTGCTCACATCCAATTACCTCGACATACATGTATGCTCATAGAGATGAGAGCAGTTGTGTGCACATACGCTCGTGACACACAAAAAACCCCTCACACACGTACATAATTTGCCGTTCATACATGAAAGACAGTTTTCTTTTGAAATCAATATTTACTCATTAATCAGTTTCATACATTTACGGCGTGTGTCTAGCAATACATTTATAATTGCAACTCAGTCACTTGCAATTTCAAACATGGTCTCCCATAATTTATTGGTTTTATTTATTCACCCATTATTCATACGGGCCTGTTGATGAACGTGTGTGTGTGTGTGTGTCTCATTACACTGCTAATACACTTCTGCGTCAGCCTTTCACGTACGTATTTCCGCAGTCAGGTCACATTGCTGAAAGTCTTGTCCAGCTGCATTCTTCTTTTGCAGCTAGTGTGTGTGTTTGTGAGCGGGTTGTTGCCAATGGCTCTCTACTGGAGCGTCACCAATACTGTAACACTGTCAGGCTTCTGGCTAACGTGCAGCTACCTGACAGAATTACACACTTTGTTTTAGTCTCGAAGGTGTGTTCAATATGACAAAAAAGTTTTCTGTTTATTTTCTTGATCAGTGACTGTTTTAAAGATTTGTTTCCCTGATTCTTAAAGGGATTTAAGTGTCACCATGACTCTGATTAAACAGATTATAACATGAAAGCAATCATCTCAGTTTCCAATAATGCTTAGTTGTATCTCTGCATGTGCGCTGTCATGCATCGGTGAATTTATGTTATTCAGCACATTTGTAAATTCATACACTATAGGGATGAAATGCATTCATTTGAACATGCGTGTGAGGAAGTGAGGCAGTAAAAGCAGCAGGTTAATCTCTTCTCAGTCTCCAGCAGAACAGATGTGAGGATTAATTCGTCAGGGAACTAGGGTGGTGCTTACATGCTCGTGTTCCTGGTGGAGAGGCTGTTGCTGTTGCGCAAAACCCCCAACAAAATAGGTGTTTGAGTGGATCCTGTGAATATACTTCACAAGCTCCACTTTTACAGGTGATGGTGTTTCAGCGTAAATATATCTTTTCTGGTTTATAGCTGTTTGTATTCACACATACCTATTTCCTACAGCCTCACAGAGGCGCTGTTCATATGTGTGTCTGTGTGAATGTGTGCACTTAAAAAACCCTGAAGTGACACTTAGTACAGGTGTGTTGATTTCCCGTCCTCATTTTGCTGCACAGATGTCTCCCCATTCATTTTGTCAAAGATGATGTGTTCAGTTAAAAGGAAAGGAATATTTTGTTTTGAACGCTGAGCTGGAACAAACTGATTTGAACTTAACAGTCCGTGAATATTTCTGTGTGTTGGGATTCACGTGTATGTCGAGGAACTCCATACATGTAGCACCCCAGATAGTTTTGACCTTAATGACATAAAAGCGTTTTTGTTAGCCTACTAAAGGTTGCCCTGTGTAGTGTTATAAATTTATGTCTGGGGACAGAAGGGAGACTCTGTTCCCTAACCTCACTGCTGGAGGAACATGAAGACAGAGGATTCTCTTACTGCAATAAAAAACATGATGATTATTGCATTAGTTGCACTGAACATGTGTCTGCTTGCCCACGTGTGCATGCCTTTCCTTGTGGTAGAATAGATGTGAATAGGTTGAATTATTTAATTTCTCACTCTTTTATACAGTTTAATCCATCATTTTGCTTTGGGGCAAAACAAAAAGAGTTCTTAAGCTATATATATATATATATATATATATATTTTATCCCTTTATTTTATGCTCTGCCACTATNATATATATATATATATATATATATATATTTTATCCCTTTATTTTATGCTCTGCCACTATTCAAAAATAATTCAGTAAGCGATAAATGTACATATATTCTGTGGGTTTAAGACCACTGAAAGAGATCAGTTTGTCACAAACGGCATCTGCAGCAGTCAGATGCAGTAAACCAGCAGAGCACCCAGTAATATCTAACATTTTCAGTTTGGGAGATAAGAAGCAGCAACAGTTTTGCCCTTTAAATCTGATGTGGCTGTTTCAGCCTTGTGTGAAACCTGCAGTGTGTGTTTTTTCTTGTCCACCCGCTCTTATCCTTAATGTGAGTGTACCGGCAGTCTGACATGAAGCAGTAAGCAGCAAATACGGAGCTTAATATTCAGCATGTTCTGTCAATTACACACAGTGCTGGAGCCCATTGTTGGTCAGCAGGCAATGCTTAAAACACATTACATTCAATGGTAGAAGAGGACTAGTCAGCTATACTACTGGTGTACTACTGTGCCATATGTGAAGTGTTGTAGGAACCAGTTACGGGACGATAGATTGTAACTCATTTTGCACAACCACATAACTGCTGTGTTGCTCGACCCTCGACACCTGGGTTCTCAGTGAAGATTCAAATGGATTCACACATTGCAGTGGTAGTATTTTTAATCATTATTTTTTTTAAATACCAAGACTTCAATGTCAGAGGAGAAGGTCATTTGCATAATAGCAGCTGCTATTACCATGAGGATTATAGAAATTTAGAGTACCTTGCTTAATGTGTTTAAATACATAACACTGAAGTCATTTTTTGCTTTTATTAATCACCAAGTGTGCACTTCTTCTCTCGGTTTTATAGTACTGATTGATAGTGGCTTGAATTAAACTATTGGGAGAAGGATCCATAATGCTCCCAACACGGTTCTTCAATTATGAACCTCAAGAGACTTGATGGTAAGGTGTGACATGTATGTGCAGTGACTGCAGCAGTGGAGAATGTGTAGTGAGATGACAGTTTGAATCGATCGTCTGTTTGGTGATGCCAGCAGGCAAGCTTGGTTTCTCATCAGCTGATCTAGAGCACGGCACTCGTTGATTTAGTTAAGCCTGCAGAATGTTTTATTTTCAACTGTACAGCTACAGTCCAATATTAGTACAGGGAATTACATGTTTCTGTAGCATTGACATGCTCTGTGTCCTATGGTTTCTGCTGAGAAATGGACTTTCCAGTACGAGTAATTTGTCTTTGTGCAGTTCATTCTTGTAGATGGATTCCACTGAGTTCGTTCTGATCCCAGGTAGGCACACGCACAGAAACAGCATTTTCAAGAATGTGCTTTCTCCACAATGTCTGTAATAAAAAAAAAAAAAGCAACAAATCCTGTTTTATGCTTCTTAACACTGACCAGTGTTAGCTCTAAGCCTGAAAATAAACACGTTATCAGTAATAGTCTGTTGAATTAAAGCCCAAAGAGTCAGTAGCTATATGAGTAGCTGTGCTGGTCTACTTTAATATTTTATCCAAGCAGAGCAACACTTGTCCTTTATAGTGAACTTCTACTTTAAAACTGTTTTATATTGTTTGTGTGCAAGTGTTAATTTAAGGATGACACAATATCATTCTGTCGGAGTCTATTTCATTGCAATAGGCTTAAACCATTTCTCTTTAGTCAGCCCAAAGATACAAGAGCTGAGGATCAGATACAGTTTATCTAAACCCGACTAGGAGCTTTTAATTTCTTCTGAACTTAAATATAAAATCATTCCAATGTAAATAAAAGTCCTGTAAAAATTAGAGAAGAATCACCAGTAGAATCTACTTCGTTAACCAATTGGTTGTTCGTTCTAGTGGTTTCCAACCTCAAAATCCTACTGAAATCAAACCATCTGAGATGTGCATTAATGTCTGAACCCTTTATTTCATGGAGACAAGCTAGATTTACACTTCTTTATCAAATCTACCAACAGCCTATGGCATAGCCTATGCAATTGGCCTATGTCATTGTAAATGTTTATACCTGTGCATTGGCGGTCATTTGTCCTTCAACTGAGAGACAAGGATGAGGAATTGCTATTATCCCTCACCACGACATGTAGTTACGTGGCAAGCTACAGCGTAGACAACCGAGTTACAGCGTACCTACGGCGTACTTGCTATGCAGAATCACAAACCTAGTTCCACAATTATTGATTGCATGGCGTCTCTTTACTCAAGCACTAACATACTTGAGTATATCTACTTTGTCTCTGGCGATGCCATCACTTCGTGTAATTTCTGTCTCTGCTAGTTAAATCCACCTAAGAATACGATGTCAACAAAGCAATGTCTTATATTTATGTAGTATGTATGATTTGATGGGACAACTATTTAAATTGAATTACCAAAGTTATTAAAATTCAAACCGAAATTCAATCATTTTCAGTAATTATCAAGATCTATTTGGCTGTTTTTGATTTTTGGAAACTTTATAAGGATTAAAAAATTATGGTACATTGTTGTACCTGCCAAACCTGCCATTGTTGTACCTACCAAACTTCAAGGCGTATTCTACTAAAATATAGTACTTTTGTTGATTTGATCGTTTTCTTCCTGCTGTGGTGGCATTTCTCCTGTTGCAGGGTTCACTGTGTGTGAAGGGCTCACTGAATGATGCAAATCTGTACACAGGGGAGAGAGTGTTTTACATTACAGGGGCACAGCGGTGTTGCATTATGTGCTCCGTTTCAAAGCGATGAGAAGAAATTTACACAAGCACAGACCATCGGCTTCTCCTGCCACAGTTCTTTGAATCACATATTCTGATAAATGACCACGGGCACAAGGGCACCTTCACTTCACAACACCCCTGTGAGAGCGCTGTACATACACTTGCATGTGTGTGTGTACGTCAGATTTAGCTTTTTTTCTTTGATAAATGGACTGTATTATTTAGAGCTGCTGAATTTTATCTCAAGTGGATCCCGCAGAGAGTTGAACAAGCTCTTCTTCTCCCACTCTCCTTGTGTGCGAGTGTGTGCGGCTACCTACACAGTCCACTACCTTTCATTCTCCTACAATATCTGCAGGTAAATACAGTATCCTTGTGCATTTGCTGTCCAAGCCCCCTGCTGACTTGCAAAACTACAAATAGTATAGGTATGCATTTGAGGACTCTGGTCATGCAGATGTTGTCAGTCGGCTGAGTTAATATACTTCAGAACAAGGCAAGAAAGCACAGAAGCTTACAGGCACTGCAGATAAACACCAAGGGGCAGTAAATAATATAGCAGTGAATGGTTTCTGTTTATCAGGTTCTTGCATATTGTTTGTTTTAGAGAGGCTTCAACTTACACGCTTTTTACTGTAATACAGTAATGCTCAAGAGGTACAGTGGGTCATCCGTTCATTTCAGGATTGTTGTTTTGCTGATTGTTGTGTTCTTGGACAAGAAACTTAACAATGCTGACTAGCTCTCAGTGGTTAGTCAGCATCTTGCATGGTAGCTTACTGCTAATGTGAGTGTGTTAATGGTTGGATGAGCATACATGCTGTCAATTTACATTTTACTATAGAATTAGTCACTTTTTTTTATCGTGATTAATGTGATTACTGGTCTTTATATGCATCACAATGTTGCATTTTCTAACCACTACATTTAGAGAGTATGGGTGTCTTTGGGGCTAAACTGCCACTCATGGGCATCAACATGAAATCTTTAAACACTGTTTTATAAACATATTTATGTGTAATTAATTAGCAATAAATCAACCTTCACAGAAACCATTTCTGCCCTTAAACCAAATCTGTCCACACCCAAAATAACATCATGAAAGACGACATGAAGGTAAGATTTTGTCTTAGTTATGACTCACCTCTGAACCACACAAAGAACCATAGAGGAACTGTGATTTTATTCACTACAGAGAAAAGCACTCCAGGCTTTTTTACTCTTTAACAGAAGTTTGGATTCATTGCACTTATATTAAATACAGAATGTAATCCACAGAGCTTCTCACTAGTTCAGCATTAGCTACATGTGACACGCTTGTTCTCAAAACTCTCAAGTCAAGAGATATTAGTAAGGCAGATATGCACCTAAACATGAATGTCTATAAGCGGTTTTATCAAGTAGCTCAAGATAAATCTGTCAACATGGCCTGAATAACGATGGCATGTTTTATTGCTTTAAAAATGCACACCAAAGCCAATGAAAGTGGTTGTGGTTGTTAGGTTTACTGCTATGTCTATGTGAAGGATCCATTTTCCTTCTCTACAGCCTACCTTACGATACACAACTTGTCTCTCCCAAGCTAATTAATTCATGGCCTGATCCTTCAATGATAAAAGTGAATTTGGCTTTGTCTGGCTATAGGCACATTTACCCCTTCAAGCAAAACAGAAGAAAGAAACAGCTCATGAGTCATCATTCACCTCAAGCTGGCACAAAGAATGTAGAGGAGTACTTCTGCAAAACTTTGTTAAAGTGATACTCCACCCAAAACCTCTTTAACCAAGTACACTCACAAATATGCAGCTGTAAGCTGAAGGTTCATTAGTGTTAAAAAAAAACAAAAAACGCTGTGAGTTGTAGTTCTCTGTATCTCTACTGGTTTTAAAGTGTTAAGAAAGTGGACGGAAAATTGAAAATGAGTTGCCTCATCAGAAACAGGAATGAAGAAGACTGTATAGAAACATATGTGCCACCTTCTCTCTGTCTCTTGCTTCCTTCGCCACCTACTGCAGAAAAACAACCTTTTTTTTTTACTCAACTAGAAAATAAAAGTTGGAACATTTCTTGCGGTTTTATAAGCCAGTGTATAAAATCTATCTAAAACTTAAGGTGGGTGGTCTGCCCACGTTCGTTTTACAAAAAGAGTAGATAGTTTTCTGTTCATCTGGCATCGCTGCAGCAGCTTCATGCCGGCAAGGCCAAGTTAGTTGAGGACGTGACGTGCAGAGGCAGGAGAGAGGCAGCATGAGTAATAGAGCAACATGATAGATAGATAGATAGATAGATAGATAGATAGATAGATAGATAGATAGATAGATAGATAGATAGATAATTTAAAACTCCCAAGTGTCGATAGTGAAAAAGGTGCACTTTTCTATCAACTCATCAATATGACGCTGTATTTTGGTGGCTGTTTGTGTGTTTTGGTGCTATTCCCCTTCTGTCCCATTCAATTTATGGTCCTCCCATTGTGCTAATAGAGCATTAGTGAATGGAGGCTTGAATAGAGGGGAGAATAAAAGGCAGAGAAGAAAGAAAAGAACCGAGGAAGTGGGTGAAAGAACAGCATGAGAAGAGGTGTCAGTATATGATTTCCCCAGGGGATTGAACTAAAAGAGAGGGGCGTGTTTTCTTTCGGACTCTCTGGCACTCAGTGGCTGTCCACCTGTGTGTGGGCTTATCTGTGTGTTTGCGTGTGTTTTTGGGTAGTTTTACCTGCACACTTTACTTTTGCACTGTGACACTCTGCAGTATTGACCTTCATGTATCCTTGACATGCTCCATTTTTCCCATCGGACAGAATTTCAATAACCAGCAGAGGTTTCTGGCGTGTGTCAGCATGAGTGTTTTAGGGTGTTTGTGTGTGAAGGGGTTCTTGTGTGTGGCAAGCATGTGCATCTATACATAGGTGTGTTCTTATCACCTTATGTCCACCTTTTGAGAAATTGGGTGACTGACTTCCTTATTGATCCAGTTCACACCAATAATGGAGATCGACCTCTTCCACATGCGCACATATTAATGCACTCAAACTTACACTTACAATTTTCCATAGGCGCAGAGGTCAGCATCCCACAGGCTTATGTACCTTTTACTCTAAAAGCTCAGCTGTATCAGGAGGGATACATCGAGACATGAGAGTGGCTTTTAGATATCCCTGTGGAGACACTGACAGTTAACTGGAAGAGAAATATGCGCATTTATATCTCTATGGACAATCAAAATGGATAGTCAGAATAAATTTCCAAACATTATCTCTAAATCTGTGTGCAGATTCAGACAAAGTTTTTGATAACTTAAATAAATGTGAATATTAAATATCTTTGATTATTGTTTCACTTAAGAAAGCCATGTAATATGCTATGATTAAAGTGTTTGAGGTATACCACCAAACTATCCTGCTTAATCCTGGCCAAGGTAACTTAATTATATTCATTCACCCCTCTTGCTTATGTGCAGTCTGAAGACCAATTCGTGGTTATTGCATCTTGCTTGTGGTTCAAGTTGTGCTACATGGCCACTTTTTTCTCCGAGTCATTATATTCAAATTCAAGGTGCGTACATTTATTCACAATGTTAACTCTTTGTGTAAATATTTTACTTTAAAATGTGCAAGTAATGGCCCGGTGTGATGTAGAGAAGCCACTGAGATAGCCTGCAGTTTGAGGTTGTTGCCTCAGAAGCCAAGTGGCCAGAGATAGCAAACCATCTCTGTAGAATTTAGAACTATTTCTCACCTTGAGTTTAATGGTCCCTGTGTGTACCGTTGTACTCTTATCCTTGTACCATTGATGATTTATAAAGGTATTGATGAAAGCGAATTTCCAAACATCCACTTCTCCAAATAAGTTGTGTTCCTGTGTGTAAAGTCAGCCCGTTGTATCACAAACATCCAAGGTTCAATTTTTTGTTTGAATGCATATGTCCACCGAAGTGTTTGTGTTTACTGTTGCAGACTTGGGCAGATAATGAAATTTACACCATTGGTCTTAACAAAGGCAACATAGTCAAACTTTAGTTTAAGCTATTGCATCCGCAACAGACTCTTCTTGGAATGTTTCCTGAAGATACTAAGAAAGTTTTTCCATCTTGAGAAGTCGTGCCAAGCCATGCCTAAACTTGTTTTCCCCAATGAAGATTTGAGCTTGTTACAACCTCAGTGGAAGCCTATAACTAATTCGTAAAGATGAAACATGATATGCCTCCATTAAACCAGAATGTAAATCCCACATCTACGCAGGTTGAATACCATTAGCGTCCTCACTCTGTCTCCTTATTAGAATAGTCAGTGACAGCTGTGTTTCTTGGCTGCTTGACAAATGGTTTGGTCTCATCTTGCAGTGGGATTCTTTAAATTCGTTTTTACTCCTCTTTAACAGAAGTTGGTTAGTATTTTAGGGCTGACTAACACTAAAAGACACACTATGAAGTTGAAGAATCCTGACATCACAGCAACATGAAGGGGACAAAAAGCCCATGTTTAGATGCAGCCTCATTTTATGTAATTTCTAGCGAGTTAAATCATCACATATTTGGTCGTGCATGTTAAATCAGCTGTTTTTGTTCCACCAGACTCACAACAAATGCAACTATATAATGTGTTAATTGAAAATCACACCACAGTGCTGTAACTCTTTGCAGACAATGCCTGAGATTTTGATATTGCTTAACTGTAAGTTGCTGGATATGGATGTTGGTCACAGTCATTGGACTAAATGTCAAGGAGAAAGGGGAGACTTTCCTCTGTGATACAATTCAGCACAATGCTCTGGCAGTTCATAACAGTTTGAATGGGCAGTAAAGCAAACTGCCACCGGGTGCTCTGAGCCATCACTATCGGCATTCTAGTTGAATGAAGGTGTCTCTAAAGATGAGCTCATGCAGCACCAGCATCATTATTTCAGTATAGCATTTTGATAAGGAGTCAGCGCCCCGGGGTGTAGCTGCTGTCACCTGCAGTGTTGATGCAGAGATCTCCCTCCGCACAGCTCAGGGCTGAGGTCAGCTCCCCTTTGCTGCCCTGACAATGAGTGAACCGGTTTTGCCCTCTGGCAAATAAATTCACATTGCAGATTTAAAAAGTTTTGAAATACTTTACCAATAAAACAGTAAAATATTTAAAATTTTGAGAGGAAATTTATAAAAGGTTTACCCCCAGTGAAAACAGATTTTTATCACATCATCCAATATGGACGTACAGGTCGGTTGCGTTAATTAATGTTCAGTAAGCTAAGGTATTCTAGGCGTATTGTGTGAGACATGTCTTTGTCTTCATTGTTTCTGATTTATCAGAGCATTTGGACATTTATTAGACCAGAACAGCTGAAGCTCTGTGTGTGTTACTGCAAGGTTTGATTTCTTTCTTTTGTTGCACTGTTCTTAAATTGCACTCCTGCTAGGATTATAAAAGATTTAAAATTGACTTCTTGGAACTTGCAGAAACCCTGAACAGTATTTGTTTGGGGAAAAAAAATACTTTTCTGAAACACTGTGGAGTGCGTAAAGTCAATTAAAGTGACTTGTTCTCAGGGTGTTGGCAAGCTAAAGTGAGCACTTCATGAAAAGGTACTTTAAATTTCAAGTGTAGAAATTGCATTGTAAACACTTCTAACTGGATGAGCCAGTTATATTCTATGCTAATTAGTTTCCTGTGTCACCTATGTACTCTGCATGGCAATCAGCACTTTGCTGTGTGCTCCACACAGCCAAATCATCTGGGTTCTAATTGCAGGTTTACAGTATTAATCAGAACAGCTGCAAATCAGGAGCAGAGAACACAAACTGTGCAGAGAAATAGAGGACACTAGTAGGAACTAACCTCAACAACTAATGAATGCAAACATGTTTCATTAACTTCAAAAACTTTGCTGTTTTGTATACGCACAGTTGGCCCTTATTTAGACATGAATGCATTTGATCCTGACTGACACTAAAGTTATTCATGCCTCTTCTCCTCTCTCATCTCTCATGATGCAATCTGGCAGCTCGTCAACCAAAAAAAAAAAAAAAAGTTAACTGCACTCATCTCCATATTAAACTGTCTTATTTGATTCTTTCTGTCACAGCGTCTCCTCTCTTCTCTCTGTTAATTTATCTTCCTGCTTCATTTTACGGTGCACTCAGACCACGCAGGCATTTCCTTGACAACTAGAGACTCTTGAACTACTCATAATTGCCTTTCTGTCCTCTGAAGAGTCTTGCCATGTCGTGTAACAGGACTAGGCTGTTATCCACGTCGAAGTATGTAAACTCTGAGGCACTCGACAGGCATGTGAGACGGTGCGTGTGTGACTGTGTCATTCAGTGATGCTTGAACACCACTTAAATGTCAGAGCGATGTTGACGCTCTGCCCGTCTCTTCACTTTGTGACCTATCCCTTCACATTAGGCTACTTGTTGGCCAGTTTGTATTTACCAAGCTTGGTCCCAATATTGCAGACAGTTTCAGGTTTATTAAAATCAAAGCCAAAACAGGAGCCAAACTGACGGAGCTTTTCTGTCGGACGACATGTAAAAATAATCAGGAGTTGTTGTGGGGAGCATGAATGGCGTTAAACTGAGATAATGTGTTCCAGTTTTGGCTAATCCTGTTTGACCCTGCAGAGAAAAACAGGAGTTTTTCTTTGTCTCTCCACTCATGCAATTTCTCATCCCCAATTTGATTTAACTAAATGCCCTCTGAGAGCTGTGATATCAAATGAAAATCTAAATGACAGATCCGGTAAATGGACTGTTTAAAAAATACTGGTGACACATTTCATCTGGACTTGTTAAAGAGAACAATAAGTGGAAAAGAAAGTTCACTTAGGCTCATCATCATCAAGCACCACCACAACATTTTTGCAGGTTTGTTCTGATTAATTAGCACATCAGTGATACACACTCATCTGTACAGTTTTTAACCCCTGTCAGACATGTGGATGCATTAATGCAGTTGGACGTAGAATTAACAACAAAGTCCCATGCAGTAATGTCATCGTGGTATCGTTATATGAGCATCTGCACTGTCAATATTTGCTCACACAGAATCATACAGTACATTGTGAGCAGCCTCAAATGTGGAATCAGTATTATGTTTGACCTTTTGGTACAAGCCTACTCTAACTGTAAAATGTAATTTGCTATTTTGGGATTAAGGTTGACATTAATGTTATACTGTGGGACTTTTAAATATGAGCACCCATTACATTTAGGTTTTTACTAAACACCTTCTCATAATACTAATTAGCTTACCAATACCAGACAAGTCTCTCTGTATTTTACAGTATATCAGAGTTTTGAATCTTCTTTCTGATCATGTGTTGGCACAGCTGTTGCGATGTTTTTTAAGTCAACCAGTCATCATTTTATTTGTCATGGATGAAGGAGGGAGTAACCGTACCAGTGGAGTAGCCTACAGTACTGCCTACAGTTGCTTAGTTACAAAGGCTATATGAATTCACTATCTCTGGCAGACTGGAAAATGAAATAGAACCTAGGAAGTGTCAAAGAAAAGTGATGCTCCAGATCAGAAAGAAATATGGCATTAATAAGAAGAATCATAATCTAGAAAAGAAAGTGTTCAATGCCAAGGACAGGACAGATTTCCAGTGGACAGACTGCAGACGGTAGCCATACATCATACACATGTCGACATGTGTTTGCGTAATTGGTCTCACCGCCACGAGGTTGGCACCATAAAGAGAACATATGCACGACCACAGCTGAACACTGAATGGCCTACAAATCACATACAAGGCATATAGTCTAATTATAGGAATACACAACTTGTGATTTTGCTGCCTGGACAAGTCAACCACAAACAATTAAACAATTTAAAGGGGAAATAGCCACTACTTTGCCTGACTCTACTGAAAGAAAGCTGAATATTTGCGATGCAGTGCAGTGATCATTTTGACGTTCCTGATACCTAACACATGAACTCCTTTAGTGCTTCTGACATTCATTTTCTTTAAGTCAAAAACAACAAATAATCTGCTATCCACAGAAGTTAGTGAAACTGTGTTATTGACATTTATACCTTTGAAATATATTATTATACAGTACATGAACTATTTTCAGAGTGAATTAAAACAGATAATAACCGAGTAGAATGCTGAATACACATGCATTGAAGGTATTTCTTGAAGTCAATACGTGGGGGAAAAAAATCAATTTGAAATCAGTATCACTGTATTTGCAAAGGCTGTTGAAGATTGAGTTTAAAGTTCATGCAAGTTCTGCTGACTGGGAGTGCAAAAGCCAGATAAAGCAGAAAATGAATGAATCAATTTACAGCATGCCAGCAGGTAAAAGAAAAACAAAGAGTACACACTCAGCGGACTACAACACATAACAGTAGAGCCTTTGGACAGAGGTGTATTATCTTTCTGCACTGACGTCGTAATGCAGAAAATTCACCCGTCTGTCCTTCCTGCTCAGCACGAATCACCCTTTTCATTGTGACTACCTATGGGTTAGACATCAATTTGTATGTAAATTACCTGCATCAAATATGAATATTATTTATAAAGCGTGATTTTGTTGTTATTGGTCCAACAGTGGTCCAACAGTCTCCACATGGACCAAAATGGTGTGAAGTGACCTGAAGCTGCTACACAATCATGTCAAAATTTGATAATATTGGTGCTTTCAGTGTCATTAATATTTATATTGCAGGTATTTTTTCCTTCATCTTTTTTCACATTTGACACACTAAATAGTTAACATAAAATGTTATTAAAAACTTTAAGGACTCACCAGGACTCGTTGGGATGTTTTATTGTATTCACAGTTTGCTGCAAACACGTCCGTTGCCACTGCAACACAGTTATATTTTCAGAGAAGATACAGTTGATTATCATTTTGTAACTTTCTATTGTTGACTGACACAACAGAGTAATTCAAGCTGTTCCAGTTCCCTAAAGCTTTTACAATATTTACTGTACACTCACCGTGGGATTGCCTTTTTTTTTCTGTGTTTCTGCTGCTTCTCTTTGATCCCACCACAACCCAAAATAACATTCCAATTTGTATAGATTTTTTTTTTCTATTGCTGGTGTTACAAACAGTATTACAAGCCCAGCAAGGGGCCATTTCATTTCTCTGAACACTTTTCAGCAAATCACCTCTATCTCAGCTTTTTTATCCTTTTTAGGTGTTTTTCTTTATCTTACTAGCCGATAGAAAGCACAGAGACCATAGCCTTTAAGTTGCGATAAAAATAGCAATGGTGCTCACCAGCTGAAGAATGAGTGACATGCTCCCTACAGCAAACTGTGATGTGTCTTTCAGCTGTATGGCACTGATGGAAAATATTTTTGTTTCAGTTGTTATGGTTTTGCCCTTCCATCAGATCTTGGAGACAGAAAAAATGTTTGTTCTCGATGTGTTCCATGAAAGGTTGGAGCATTTCTCTGCTGCTGGCGTGACATTTCAGTATTTCACATTGCATTTTAAGTCTTTTTTTTTTTTTTAAGCCTGTGTGTCATTTCTACACTGTACTACAAAGAAGACCATATACTATTCAGTTGCGAAATGTGGCCAAAAGCTACGTCACAAACCAAGCCAAACTACTACATACTAAATGAATGCACAACTACTTTCTGTTCCAGCAAAAGAGTTTACACACCAAGTTTGATATTTTCCAAAGTTGTTGCACTATAAAAAATGAATACAACCTTATGTTGTGAAACGTTTGGCTGTCGGTAAAGTATTTGGAACAGGTTACATTTTCTGCCTTGTCTTTTTCATCAGTCTTGTGTTTAATCTCAGTGTATTTGCACTATTGATAGCAGGCACACTGACATCCTGAAACAGAGTTGGAAAATAATCTGGATCATTTATATGCATCTAAAACTCTGGATGGCCCCAATATTTTTTTCTTGACGAAGTAAAAGGATTACAAAATCATTCTCACATCTTGATGTCTCCATTTTGTCTCATATTGCAAATGTTTGCTATGAATAGAATAGTGAAACCCATCCAACAGTGCACAGTTAAATAAGTACAAATACACTGTTAACTTTATCATGCACTGCAGGTCATAAGAAAGTGGGTTTTGAGTCTCAGGTCTTTGACACTGGAGACTGGGGTTACCATGGTCAATCTTGATAAGGTTGCACAGGCCCTGGGACTTTTCATCACCATTATGAATTTTGTTTGTCTTTTTTTAGGAAGCAGTTGTGGTTTCTCTTCTTAGCAAATATCTTGAAGCTATATTCTGTCATTTAAATGAGCAAATTCATGCCTGGGTTATTGTATTTCTTTACATTCTTGCTTTATTCAATGAGGTGTAGCTTATCTGCAGATGGTTTAAAACACAGCATTCTGTCATCTACCGCAGAAAAAGCACAGGGAGCATGAATTGCCCTCTTTTCACCGGCTGCCAGTGCAATGCAGTCTCACAGTCTCTCACTATTAAATTATCCAACTGAACTGGCATATCAAAAAAAATAATAAAATCAACATATTCCTTTTCTTTTTCATTAGTCCCAGTTTTTGTATATGTTTTGGTCCTTGATATAAATAGAAGAAGAGCAGAGTTGTTTATCTGAACAACAATAGTTGCCATGTGTGCCTCAACCTAGATTCAGCATCCTATCGTCTCTGAAGTATTATACAAGGTTTTGCTCTGAAGAGTATCAGACCAACTTACAAAAGGTCACTGAACCTTTGTGTATCATTGGACCTTGTGATCTTTTCTTATGCCCCCTCCCCCCCGTCTGTTGTCATCCATCTATTCCTCCATCTGCTGCTCTGCATCCATCTGTTTCTCGGCGTCCTTTAAACAGCATGTACTTACAGTATGCATTGCTTGTCTGTCAAACCTTTACAGTCAATTATCTGCCTCTTCCAAAGAGCTAATCTTAATGTTTACCCTAGCATTGATTAACCAATAGCAGACAGGTGGCCATCGATGATACCATCAATTATACTGCTCTCTTGAGAAATGGGCTTAAGACCAGTTGTAAGTCATGTTAAATGCACATGTACAGTATACAGGACGACAGACAGACTGGCAGCAGCTGCGTTCATAGGTCACAATAAAAAGGAAGGCACAGACAAAGCAAACAGAAATTCCCTGTAATATAATAATCATGATCACATTACATCGTTTTATTATGCTATTTTGTTACAGACCCTCATTACTATGCTGACAAAATCATATTTCTACCTCGGATCAAATGCATTTAAACTTGCTGGCACCTGGGTTGACCATCGTAAGCACATACACGCAAAGATTAAATCAAATCAGAATGAGATGATATGTTATCTATTCTAGCTGGACTCTGTGGCTCTAAAATCTCCTATCAGAAAATGCACCTAACGGCCTGGACACTTCCAGTTGGTGTGCGTCTCCGAGGTGTGTGTGTGACAGTTATTAAATGGGCTTTGTCTTATTCTGCTCCCCAGGAAATGAACCTGACATTACTCATCTATCACCACAATCCCTCCCCTCATCTCTCTATTCCTCTTGTCTTTACCTCCACTCTCCTTCTGTCACCCTGGTTCCTGCACTTTTTCCTCTCTCTGGCTCTTTCTTTTCATGTCTCCTTTGTGTTCTCCCCTCTGTGTGTTCGAACTCATTTATTTGTTCTGTTGTACCTCATTCTCCCTCTTCCCTTGTTTCCTATTCATCCTATGTTCCGCAACTTTCAACTTTGGCTGTGTACAGTATGTTCCATATTTTCTCATTTCCCTTCACTTTTTTGTTTCCCGCCTTTCCTCCCATTTTATTCTAAATTACAACACTTTCTCCTTAGTGCTTCTGCTTCTCTTCCTTCCATCTGTTTTATATCCTATTCTCTCACTGTGTCGCTCTCCCTCCGCTTCTATCAATCTCCAAATATGCTCCGCTCCATCATTCTTTCTCCATTCTTCTTCTTCTCTACATATCTCTTAAACAGCTCCGTTCCTCAGCAGAGCCATTCATCATGGATGCATTCAAGTGCACTGAACCCTCTGATAAAATGAATGCACTGTCAGTTTTTTAATCCCTGTTTTTCTCAATGCCAGCTCGTAGCAGCTTGAATGTCTTCCACTTTGTCTGATTTCAGTTCATCTGATGAGACACCAAAGTCTAAAAACTGCACCGGCGACCGTTTCATCTCGAAGTTTTGACGTAGATGACATCATGCACATTATTACCCTCGACAACGACTATTGTTTTCTGCTTCCTTCCGCATCCATTTTCTACTTTCAATGAGTAAAAACATCAAGGAGTTAATGACAAAAGCTGTAGCAGAACATAAGACAGGTGCAAAATGTTTTCTAGACCACTGAAAATTCAGACAGCCCAGGCTATTTTCACCTGTCAATGTCAATGCAAAACTCGCTTCAAGCCAGTGCTTCATGTAGTTTAGGGGTTGATTTTAATTATAATGGCACGGTAGCTGTTTTATCAACTGTCTTCAGAGGTGGAAATGGGCTGGAACGCACCACAGTGTCGCCACAGGAGTAAAAGTAGTGAGGGAACAATGTTCAAGCTGAACAAGGGACAGAATTTTTTGGAGAAAACTGACTGTGCAGATAATTAAACTGTAAAGTGTGCATGAAACAAAGTAACTTTATTTAGTTTATTAGGATTAGTTTCTTGTTTCTGCTGAGCTGACATTAATTTTAGATTTTTTATTTTTATTTATTTTTATCAATGTACAAATTTTATCAATTAGATCAATTTTATCAGCAAGTTTCAACATTTATCATTTATTTATCAACACTGACCAGATGTTTTAATCTTATCTGAAGGTTGCAAGTTCAAACCACACAGGAGCCAGTCGTTTTAAGACAAATCACAAAATACAGTGAAGAAGAAACTTCAGCCTTCTTGCATAACCCTGGTTCTCGTTAACATAGACTGTATAAAAAATGGACTCCATAACAGCGCCTCTAAAGTGAAGCCAAAGCATGTGGAGCTCCCCATGGAGGCCGGCTGCAGTGAAGGTCCACATTCTCTATGTCAGTCAAAGGGACTTGGGCCAAAACACTTAAGTACACTAAAGTCACTAAAGTACACATAATGCTGATGTACTGAAGTTTTGTTTGAGTTATTGGATGCTTAAAACAGGATGTAACATCATGATGATTAACAGTTACCATTGATGACACTGTAGGACAATGAGATAGGAAAATGAATGCAGTGTATAAAAGTGCAGTGTATAACTCATTTCTGAAGAGTGCAGTATTATTCAAACACAGATGCCAGTGAGTCTAGAGGAAGTGTGGCCAGGTCATTAATAACGCGCCTCCACTCTCAGACAGTATTGCTCACACTCTGGCTCCAAAGATGGCGATCCTTCGGATACTAGCGATACCAAGCGTAGGTCTATGGTCTCCCCCCATGGTCTATGGTCTCCCCACGCCCTGAGCCAAGAAGCCCTTTCATCTCGGTGGATGTCCTTGCACTGTGCGTCCATCCTGATCTGTAGTAATGTGGAATTGTTTCCAAAAACAACTTTAAGAACCATTAGTTTTGCCTTACTAGTAACATAATGCAATGTTTAAAATAGTAAAATCTGTCTCATGTGTGCTCTTCATTGTGTTTTGCCTCAAAACAACTGCCTTGTGTGAGACTCAACCTCACAACCTTCAAATTATGAGACTTGCACGCCACCAAACAGGCCTGAAAATGTTGCCAGAGCCTTCTGTAGGAGGAGCTGGTTCTCAGGTCTTTGTATCTCCTGCTGTTAAAACCGATCTTCTGCAAACTGATAAATCCCTGCTCTACGGGTTTCAAAAATCAAAACAAGCTCCTCTTGAATCAACAAGCTAATCAGTCCAGTTATTTTAAAACCCCCATGGCCTATTTCATGTGTCTCACGACAAATGAATTTTAAGTATTTGACATTTCATTTTAAGATAATAAATGACACCCAAGATTTAGTTAGGGTGGAGGACTGACATTGAAGTACATGCCAAAAACACTAAATGCTTACTGTTAGCATACGACATGACTGTTTGATGATATTATCTATCCATTATGGTGTGTGTCAGTGGATAAAACAAAAAAAAATAATTAACTGTTTAGCTAGCGAAAGTAAAAGCCAAGGAGTATATTGGCATATTACCCTCTTATTTCCTCATTTTTTTTTATCCTTTGCATATTCAAACTATATTCACTCACTTCTGAACCCTTAAATCATAACACAGTAGACGTGTTAACCAACTAGTCCAGTATATCAAGAAATCATAGCACAAAGATGCCAATTTAGAAATGCGAGTTTGTTATATAGTGCCAACAATGGGCACAATTTAAGATAAAGCACTGATCAACATTGATTGTTTATATCACATGTTTCTGTAATGTTAATGCATTTTAACACTCCCAAATATTGACGTCAGTATTGACCTCAAAAACACAGCTTCTTATAATCACAACAAACACCTGTAGTGTTGAATAATGTTATTTCCTTATGTGCCAAGTGGCCTTATTCAGTAATCTGATATATATATTTAGTATTTTGTCTCTATATAACAGAATGTATAAAGGTCACACCTGGTCTGTCTCTTAATCCATCAAAGAAATGGATCAGTCAGAATGAAGGAGAGAACCAAGAGGAGAATATGTCTGAATCTAAATACACAGTGTCATCTAGTGTGCCTCTAATAAAATCAAGAGGAAACAGCAGCAGCTCTTGACAGATTTCATTTCACTGAGTAGCTTTCATGGTAAAAAGCTTTGAGGCTTTTGGTGTAAAGCAAATTCAAGCTTCATTGTTACTGAAAAGTGTTTTTTTTACATGCAGGTATGGAGCAATAAAAGTGTTTATTTGCTGATTGTGAAAGACAGTAGCAGATTTATTTACAAAGTGAGGGTAGATTTTGGACTGCTTCTCAGTTAAAGTTGTTCCTGTATATACCTGCCATCTGCACCGCTGTGGATTTTCACTGTGTGCACACAGATAATTCAAAAAAAGTGGTGCCTCATCAAATCCGTGATTAGAAATTCTGAACTCAAGGTTGACTTCCGCAGGTCAGAGGTTTTGTCTAAGTTCATTACTATGCATTACTCATACCAGCACATTCTGAGGGCAAGTCATGGTACAATTAATGTGACAAGACGGAGCCTACACGCTTTATATGCAAGTACAGACAGCAGCCTCACATTAAAACATGTAATTACACTCTGATTTCAGAAGTTTGATTCTACAACCAGGCCTGCCCCCATTTCTGTCACTCTTCATTCTACATTCTTCCTCTTTACAGTGTCAGTCCTCTCACGGTGTGACCACCAAAAACTGCTTGCTGTGCCACTTTGACCTCCATTTAAATATGCCTAATTTATGCTACAGCCTGGTACATATACAGGTACAAGGTATTGTTTTCTCTTCTCACTTGCTGGGGGCAAATGAAAATGCAGAATATGTAGTAAAATGTCTCTTATTATCTGAAATGAGTGAGAATGACTCAGCTCATTTACATAAGTAAGTAAAAATAATGTTAACACAAATTAAAAATAAACATTCAAATACGATCTTAAAGAAAATTACAAATTTACACCAAAGGGCTCTGTCAGTGTTCTATTTTTATATACTGCTACATGAATATACCACTGAACATTACATATTATAGCTGACTGAGGAAGAGCTGATTTTATTAATTTTATGTATTTGGTACATGAACTATATATAAAGTTGGACAGAACCCCGTGTGGCGTCTACGTGTTTGCTAAAGAGCGGTTTTTGAAGCTCAGTGTGGTGCCTCCGTCATCTTGTCCTAAGTTTCCAGCTGATTCAAAGATGTGGGGCTTGAGTGGAGCTGAGGCTTGTGGGTGACTCCAAGGTAGACTGCTAGAGACCTGCAAATGTACACATGTATCAGACACGCAACCGTGCCCTTAATCGTGTATAACTTTAAGCTTTGATATAATTTAAATAGCCGAGTTTTATAAAAATCCCCTGTACAGGCTTCATGACCGGGGGAAACTGGCTATTGCCTTCATTTTGTACCAGGCTGTAAATATGTTTGTTTCTGTTGTAATGTTGGGAATTTTAACAATGTAGTCTGTAGGAATTATCTCAAATATACTGCGCTTGATTTAATCAACATTATATCATGAGCAGGTTTTGAAGTGCAATCTAATCTGACATGAGTCAAAACATAAAAACAAAATTAAAAAGCTCAAAGCAGAAACAGAGTCAGTACAGTACTTGGGTAAATGTACATACTAGGGTTGCAAAGGGGTGGAAAATTTCCGGTAAATTTCCAGAAACTTTCCATGGGAAGTTAAACTGGGGAATTTTGGAAATATTCCAAATTAGAAACTTTCCATGGGAATTATGGGAATTATGGGAATTATTGGGAATTTATGGGAATTAACTGGAAATTGGGGGTAATTTAAACAAACTGTATCATATCCAAACATAAATGTAAATATTTTT
>JASGAT010342268.1:3159-27124 GCA_030220025.1 Chelon auratus | reverse complement strand
ACTTGTCATTTTTTCTGTCAAACAAGTTGTGAATTTGTTGTAACATTAAAACAGGGGACGACTTACTCTGTGCTCAAAGTGATGTGACGAGCTCCAGCGGTTTCGGAAGAATCATGTGAACGATTTTCATTGGTTGTTGCGTTCAATCTTACCCAGCTACAGAGGTGCTATTTCCCGATTGGCTATAATGGCCCCTTTCTTTTTTCCCTGTTTTTTTTTTTACTGGCTGGTAAGTGACAGGCTCGAGTCATGACTAAAGCAGGCACGGAGATGCGCTCATGAATGCCGTTTCCAGCGAGAGCAGCGCTAGAATTTTACTGGGGCACTGGAGACTTTTACTAAAGCACGTGCCCCAGTGAATAAGGTCTAGTAACGCCCCCGCACCTGTCCTTGGACGTGAGGAGCACAAGCTGGTGACACATTATACTTTCCTACTGATGGTTTTATACTATATATACTATTGCAGTAGCAATAGTCTTCTAATGAATCAGAAAGTAGATATGGATGCAAGTTTGAGGTGACACATACTTTTGAATAACACTTTATATCTGATATCTAAGAATCTTCCCTGCATTCTCATTGTATTGGCTATCACACCAAGTTTAGCCACCAAAATATAAGTAATACCACAAA
Organism: Chelon auratus; assembly: GCA_030220025.1. NCBI lineage: Eukaryota > Metazoa > Chordata > Actinopteri > Mugiliformes > Mugilidae > Chelon > Chelon auratus. The sequence goes on along the minus strand of JASGAT010342268.1, from coordinate 26,491 downwards.
CTCAGATAAACTTTTGGCTTTCAGCAGAATAATTTAAAAACGGTCTTTTAACAACTTTAAGTCTGGCTGTACATCATTCTGCACAGTGAAGCTTAAACATCCTAAATAAGGAAAGAAGTAACAAAAACTACAGGTGTCCATGCGTGGCAATAGAGAGAATACTGATTCTATATATCAATAGTTATTTTAGAGACCTGCACAAACCTCAGATAATAACTGAGCTTCCATACACAATGTAATTTAATCACTTTCAATACTGTATGAAGCAGTGCCAGAAAAATGTCCAATAAAAAAGTAAAGATACTGGTAATTATTGAGGAAAAACTCCATGTGGCTCCTTCTATATCGGCATGATCGCGCCGATAATTGACCACATGCCAATATGTTTTTTTATATGACAGAATCACACAAAATCTACTAGTATTAAATGTTATTATTATTTAGTTAAAGCTATAATGTCAAAATATAATATCATTACCAATAAGCAGACATGGCTTACGTTTTTTTTTTTCATTTGTAATTGCAGTGCTGTTTCTGAATAAATGAGGGGAAAGACTGCTTATGCTAGAGCACCCCTGACGAGCAGGTCTTTAATGTGACCCAGGATACACTGTTTGTTCACACTACCAAAGGAACGCGGTCAGTTGCATCCCAGACGCATTGTGTTTCGGATTTGTAACAGGGCCTCTGTGGCACAGCTCTCAGTCTGTATTGTTTTGAGAGCTAGCAGCTAAGTGAAACTGCATCCCAGCTCACACTTGTTTTCCTTCTATATCTCAAAAGTTACATTTTGAAGTTGCTTTGGCTTTAGAGTTTTCTATTGAGTCAGGATGCTTTAGACTGATGCTTATTCATCAGAATCTGACAAGTAGTTCCAAACATGTCCAAATAATGCTTTTGTTTTAACATAAATTAAACAGCTAGTGTTGCTAATGCTTAGCTTAACTAATTACTTTTAATTCTCATGAGTTATCAGAGGATCGTTGTGCTTCTTTGCTTTCACATTGTCAATAGAAAAAAATGTTTGGTGCGTGCTCGACTGTGTGTGTGTGTGTGTGTGTGTGTGTGTGTGTGTGTGTGTAAGTACCAGTTTTTTGGTGTTCTCAGCGTCTTGGCGAGCACGTTGTCTTTCCCGGATCATGGCTTTCGTCATCTCCTCCCTTGCCTCCTCCCTCTCTCTTTGTGCCACCTTGGCCAACTTGTCTGCTATTGTCTGCTGGCGTTCAAACCTTAAATGCAGCACAAAATAATGCTTTCATCCATCGCATACTGTCATCAACTTCAACTTTATGACGACAGCCAAATGCTTTACACACAAGAGTCCACAAGGGGGCGAACTACACCAAATTTCAGACCTTTCAAAACAGAATCAGCTTGAGAATCCAAGGGCAGGTTTTTTGGTTGCTCTGGTGCACTTATTTTTGTGTGTACACACACACACACACACACACACACACACACACACACACATATATATATATATGAACTTGAGTTTAACTAATTTAATGTTTACTGGCCCATAACACCATATGAAAGGAGTTGATGATGTGGCGGCTTGTTGTTAAAATAGACGACCAAAAAGCTGAATGTAAATTTTGCAGACAGCAAAGTGAATGTCACACTCAACAACCAACAATGCATCTCATCTAAAAACCGCTGACTAACTTGCTCCATTACTTGGGGTCTGTTGCTGTCACTTCAATGCTAAATAATTACAGTGAATTAATATGCAGTACATGCAGCTTTTTATAATTATCTGTAGTTAATACAGCAACCAGGTACAGGTAGCTTGCACTGTGGCAGATTTGGTTAATCCAGAGATAACAGGCAGATTTTTATTTTTTCTGTAGCCAACTGCCTGGTTGTGGAGTATGTCTGGTTTCAGAGGACTAAGATAGCTACATCAAATGTGTATAAGCATTTATCAAGCCCAAAAATCTGTGTATTCAGTTGAATGTTGTGTGTCAAAATGAGTTGCGTTTGACCCACCTCTTCCGTTCTTCTTTCGCGTAGGAGGCTGGTTTGCTGGACTGCGTGTGGGGTTGAGGCTGAGGCTGGGGCTGTGGGCTCTGCTGAGATTGAGAGCCTAAAGTGGCACTGTGAGAGGCACCTGAATAAAGAGTGAAAATCACAGGATTAAACACGTACAAAAGACAAGCCAGTATGACCTATGGCAGTTTGATGAGACTTACTATTAATATAAATCATGTTACAGAAATTTTAATTAATATATGTTTAATTGATTTAGTATAAATGCTTATTAAGTACGCACTTAGTTTGCTGAATTGTTACGACAGCTGTTTGACCATTGCATATCTATTATACTGCATTATGGATTGTATTTTACATTTGTTGTTTATTTTTCATTTTCTACGTGCCTGGTGGCTTATACAGTATGTGTTAAATGTAACATGCAAACAGGAAAGTCATCCATTTTAAGTGAAACATTAAGCATTCATTAAGCACTTAACATCCAGTCATTGCTACTGATCAAGTAGCAATGACTGGATGATGTGTGCAGCCTGGTGCAATTTGGTAATGCGCTTTTTTAAAAGGTAGGAATTTCTAAATAAACAGTCAATGAACCAAAAATGAATGATCATACCAAATTTATGTCAGAAAGGCTTTCGGTTTAAACTGAAAATAGTTACACAGTTAAAACAAGGTTGCCTACTACAACATTTTATTTGTATTATGTAAAAAAAAATCCTGTTTGCCCAAGTGTAGTAACCCCAATGTGCACTTGATAATATGTAAAATGTACAGTGCTCATCAACCAGCAGCTTCTATGTTTAAGTTGTCTCTTAAAGAGAATGTGTTAATGTCAAGGAAACACCATAAGGTGTGTGATACCTGTGTCTTTCTGGGGGTTTGAGGTTGAAGAAGATTTGCGTTCTGGAGCAATGTTGGCTACTCCCCTCATTCTCTGGAGAACATCTTCTGACAACTGGACAGAGGGATGGAGATTAATCAAAGACATAAATGGTGGTCTGGCTATAGAGACTGGATGAAGAACCTAGGATTGGCCTTGTGTTTTTAAGTCAACTTTTAAGTATACCATGCACACTAAGGAGTGCTATTTTCATTCAAAATAAAATGTTTTAATAATTTGAGGCAGGACAGACTACATCTGACTTGAGGACTACACACACACACTGCAATTCCACTTCATTTGTGTGCATGTGGAGAAATGCAGGGAAATGGTTAAACATAGCTACACCAAAAACCACAGGAGGCAGTACCATTCACTGACTCACTGTTTCTATGACTCACAACATTTGAATGTGCAACCAGGCCTATCTGTAAGCAATGATTATCTATGTGACTCTTTCTTTTCGCTTTTAAAAGACACTTTGACAAAGTTGGTCACAGTCATTGCATCAAAACACCAGAACAATGAACTCTTAATTCGTTTGGTTTATCCTTCATATTACAGTGGCTGGTGTACTTGACTAACTTGCATTTGGAGGTCTTGTGTTGCCTTCATAGCCTGTGGGAAATTTGGCTACTATAACCAACAATACACCATAATTCTCAGAAAAAGAAATTCACAGTCCATGCTAGTGTGTGTATAAATATGACATACTTAGAAAGTGAATAGCTCCTTTTACGACAACCTTTTGTTCTGGGGTTGTTCAAAAGGGTAGTTGCTAACCATGATCGACATGGTTAAGGAACACCGAGTCCACTTTTTAAATTGCTTTATTTTTTTATGAACCACTGAGTTTTTTAAAAAAAAATAAAAAATAATAATAATAATAATAATAATAAAATGATAAAAAAAAATCATTCACGCTATAATACCAATTCATATGTTTCCATATTAGTTTTACATGGGGGCTACATAAACACGTTTCATTGGCCACTTATAAACTACGATATGTACGGGAAGGCAGCAGTGTCAAAAAGCAGCAAACAGCGCACACCAAACCTCATTCAAAATCTGTTCAATTAACGCCACCTTAGAAATTCAATGTGTCCTCAGCTGCATCATGGTATCAGGCCGTTACATTATTAGGGAAATGTCCCCTTGATGTAGCAGTTCGCTCATATTGCAGCTAACATATACGAATAGAGTAGTAGGGAACTCAAACGCTTGCGCATTAATACGAACATTGCTAGCATAGCAAACGTCAGACAATAGCAAGTGAACTGTGAAAATACCTAATATCTAATAAATTAAGTACTATGGATGGACAATCTATAAGCCGTAATTATCACAAAACTCCGGTGGTTTCTAAACTTCTTTGTTGCTCTGTTGTATGCATTTACTTTCTGATAAGCAAAACGAAATTTTATCTTCACCATATCGCGACTGAAGTTTGGCTTAGCGAAAACAAGGGCATGGTTCAGCTCATTCCAGAGCCCTGCACCAGCACCAGCACCAGCCCCCGTTTACAACTTCCTCACTTCAACAGTCACTGCACGGGTTGTAGACTTTACGACACTTTAGCTCAGAATAAAGTGGTGGTTTCATTTGCTGTGTAACAACACGCTAACGGCTAGTAGTACACTCTGAGGCGTGACCTAAAAGTTAGCATGGCTTATCAGACGATAGCTAAATTAGCATTACCTTGACTCCACGGAGAATCCTGACTCTGTCCTCATCATCAACACCGAAGGACACCTTTCTGGTCGTGCTCTCTCCAGACCCCATACCTTCTGGCGTTAAATGACAGCTTTACTAACGGCGGCTTGCAGAATAATAATGTTACTAACATGAAATAATGTTAGTGTCCTGCCCAATGACAGAATGTGTGTGACAGATGGAGCACGGGTTGCCAGATTCTTCTAAAACCATCCTCCTTTCACACATGTAGTACATAAATGGTGAAACCGTGGTTTCCAATTATTGTATCCATTAAAAAAATAGTATTTGCGGCTATCCATTGAAAGTTAACTGCGTGTATTTTAAATGTGCATTCAAACATGTCAAACCTGGCAACCTCACTGCCATACACTGAAGCACCTCTAAATGAAAGAACTGCCATTTAAAATATACTCTCGCCAGTTCATTTCACACTTGTGAATGAACTAGTCCTGCACTAAATCTTAACTTGATGTAGGTTGTTGTATTCAGTTTAATAACAGATATCTGTAGATTTAATTGTGTTTTTATTTTTTAGGCCAGGGTTTGTAGGACTATCGAACTGTATTGTGTTGTACTGGCGCTCTATTATTTTGACAACCTCAGTTAAACCAGTGGGCTAGGCTACATAACAGAAACACTAAAGTGCTTAATTCAGTCCATTTTAACTACATCCTCCTAAATGATCATACAGTTGAATGACCACGTTTCTTATTGTGTCATGAAGCTAAGATTTAGTGCAGGATTATCATTTTCTAATGTATTCATTTTCACTAGTGCACCTAATGTTTTGGCAAGTGAGTGTACAATAATGTCATACAGCCATACAACCAAAGGCGCACAGACATTCCGTCAGGAGACATACAGACATTGTCATCAGAGTTTATTTGTAGCACAAACACGAAGCGTGTCTCGTGTTCAGCTTAAATGTCAGTGTTCACGCTCATCTGTGTTTACTGTATATGAAGAAAATAAGAGGGACAGGCACAGCATTCAAGATGTACATTTCATAAACAGACTACTGGCTTGATGCTGCCATCTCAAACAGACAAATAACAAAATAAAAAACACAGATATAATTTATGGAATAGCTGTATTGATCTCCTTACTCCAGAAAACACCCTAATCATCAACAAAAATAAAGTATTTGTAAACAGATTTTGATTAAAATGCAAAATTTCGACAACACAGTCTTGCTAGATAGTATACGTATGTATCAGGCAAAAGGATTAAAATGCATTTTTCCCAGTCATTGAGAATTTAACTGTGTTAATCGAATTGTAGGACCGTTACACTACATTACACTTCTTCACTTCTTGTCAAAAAAAATAAAAAGATGATTTACCATATTTCCATTAAGACATTTCACACACATCACATCCCATTATGTAGCGTGATCCAGGACTCTGGTGTGTTTGAATGAATACTAAACGCTGGGTAAACCGGCTCCTTAAACACAGCCCTGAAGGTGTGAAGGTGCTCCCTGCGCCCTTTGACGCTGTGGAACTTTAACGTCCCATCCTCATAGTCCAGTGCAATCTCAATCCTGACTGGGTGAGGGGTCACTTCCCCCAGAGCCACATTGCAGGAGGACTGGCACACTGTCAGCTTGCTATTTTTCCACTGCAGTCTCCAGGACACAGTGTTGTGCCCTAGACGACTGTGGTCACCACGGCGAGGGATGCTCTTGTAGCAAACTCCCAGCGACCACATGCAGTTGGCCCCTACTTCTGCCACCCACACATGCTCTCCACCCGAGAAACTCTGGCTGCACAGGATCTGGGGTGCGCTACAAAAACGCTCTGGATGCTCCACATACGAATTCTTGGTGGAGCTGTACTTGACTGTGCGCAGATCATTGGACACCAGCAGGCTGGGGTGGGCAGTTGACAGGTTGAAGGTGAGCTCCAGGGGATTGAGGAGGATATGAAAAGTATCCACGAGTCGGGTCATTTCTGAGCGTAAGTCTTGGGTTTTGAGGCCTGTCTGGAGACGCTTGGTGTTGAGCACATCCTTGGAGGGGATCGTGGACGGAATGGTGGCTGTGACGGCTCCTCTCAGTTTTTGCTCAATCTTCAAGAACCTGCAGAGCAGAACAGTTTCCTCTGTCTTTACTTACAAAGCTGCATGAATCCACAGACACATCTCTCTGGCATACACTAATCTGTTGATTATAAATAGTTTCTCCTGTCTATATACTATTAGAACTAATAGTAATAGTAGAACTAATTAAAACAGTTAATTACACTTTATGTACACTGTCACGGAATTATCTCCACTATGTTAAGGTGTTATTTCTTTCGCTAGATTTTAAAGACTTCTATTGTACCTGTGTATGAATATGCACGTGTCTGTCTCGTTGAGCGCCAGTGTGACACTCTTCTGGGCCTCCAGCAGCTGCTGCTGTTGCTCTTCCAGTGCATTCACTTCAAGCTGCAAGCTTTTTCTGCGGTGCCCTCGCTCCTCCTCCAGCAGCACATGCAGACGTTGCCTGTACCTGGACACAGCACAGCAATATGAGGGTGAACTTGGAGTTCAGAGGTGCAGCTTGTCAACTGGCAGCCCAAGTAAAGGGCCCCCAGAGTGCTGGCAAACTAAACATTACGGCAGTGGAAAAGTTTTCAATGACAGTAGAATACCTCTCGAAGGGGCCCCAACTTACACTGACTCAGCACCCTAAGGACCTTGCACTAAGATCTGATCTGGGTGATCTGATCACGTAAAAGACAGGATGCGTTGAGATATCTGACCACAGATGGAGGTGGTCTGGGTCGCATGTGTCCGCATTGCTAACTAAAAATCAATAAATCAATGTAAGAAAATACAAATGAAAATATCTAATATGAGTACATGAGTGGGATTCTATGTTAATTACTGATGCAATCATTATGATATTCAAATATGCTACTGCGCCCCAGATGATGTCAGCGTTTATTTACATACCGGGCACAAAACTGAGACTGGATCTAGAGACTGAAGATCGGAGGTGCATGTTTAACGCTAGATCTGAGCTAGTCACTTGCAATTGGATAGCCCAGATCAGATCTTAATGGAAGGTCTAAACAGGCCCTAATTCCTGCTACATGTCGTGTGCATGAATCTTTAAAGTAGATGCATCAGTGGCAGCCAGGTCAAAATGAAGAGAAGTAATCTCTGTGAGCGAAAAAAAAAGCAAGAAAAGAGGAGGATGAAAAAAGATAAGCAAGATGGTGGTAAGTGAAGCAGATACTAATGATTAGTAACATTACTAAATAGCTATCTGAATACTGCTAGGCTAACATTAACTATGGGGAAGAGAGACTTGAATAAAATAGCTTTTACTAAAATCACAATATGTCGTTTGTTCTTCCTTTGACAGTTAGTTAACAGTGTGTCCAGCTCTTGTCCCGTTACCAAGTCTAGTGGAATTTTTTGCCTTGGTCCCCAAGAGGCTATAAAATCGCCTCTGTTGTAGTTCCACAAACAGTTCCTTTTGCTATTTCTTAGTAGTATTGCTTGTATACAAGGTGTGGTTACTGAACAACAAGATTATCCCTTGTTCAACTTGTTTAAGTCCTGTCTTCTTATTTATGGTAAGAGCCACACCTTGTAGCACTAAACAGAACAAGGCATATGAGTTCAACATGTTTTCTTTCACTATGATGTGATTTTTATATTATTAAATTGGTTGTGGACATTTCTGCTTAACTGAGACACACCATCTCTCCTTGTCGTGCACTTTTATAAAAGTCCTCGTCGACCACTGTCATGAGGATCACATTTGTGGTTTTGAGTGAAATGTCTTCACAATTATTGGATAAATTGACATCAAATTTGGCACATTTTGGCCCTGAAGATAATCTGCAACACCTATGGAGATCTCCTCTCTCCTATTTAATCTGGTGCCATCATGTTTTTGCTGTTGTTTTTGCTGTTGTTTTTTTCATTTGCAAGCATATAACTTTGTCAAAAAGTGTTGGGTTAGTATACATTTGATTTGTTAGTACATAAAATCAAATGTGTACTGTATGTATATGAATAATTGGAGAACTGTAAAACAAAAAGTTCACAAGTAGGCCAAAAATGCAGGCAAACTGCATTCATTATATAGAACTTTAAGTGTTCTGGCTTTTTGCTCGTAACTTTATCTGCATCAGTCACTGGCTGATCCTGCTCTTCAAGCTCTAGCGGGAACTGCAGTGACATACCCGAGGCACTTGCTGTAAATGCCATATCAAGGCAGTATCACTACAGGTACATATGCAGTGTGCTACCTGTCCACTAGTGCGGCCATGTCGTCCATGAGTGTGACCACCTTGTTGACTAATTTGTCTCCGATGGCTTCAGAGGCTCCCTGCTCCTCAGTTGTCTTCTGCAGGAGACTCTCTGTCATCTGCAGTCTGGTGGAAACCACCTGCGAACACGCATTTAATAAGTCTGAGATCTATTGTGTTTAACACAATGGAAAGATGACCTGGAATAACTGGATGTACTTTTCTTGTGACAGGCATTTAGAGTACACAGAGCAAACACCTTCCACTATACTCTCTCAGATGCCTTTCCATTTCATTGAGGTAGAAGCCTATGGTTATTTTCCAGGGCTAAATGTCAAACTCTGACTGATGACTTGACAAATTCACTCTGAAAGGGTATAATTTTAGTCTGGTAATGTGTCACCTGGATTTGAATCCCTCTTAGACTCTGTCAGAAATCATTACATTGTTCTCTTCAGTAATTGTTTTTTTTTCTGCATTCCTGTCCTGTTTCAGAAGTAATGGCACTAAGCCAAGTAGTCAGTCATTTATTCAAATCCACGTGTCACATTTCTATTGTCATATTACACCAGAATAAAATATGACCATGCCATTCATGTTCTGCGTTTTTTCCTGCACTTTTAGAAGATCCTGCTGTGCACAGACTTTTAATAATTTCCTTCAATCAAATAACATATTTCCAAGTAAGAAAAGTCTTGGAAATTGTTTTGTGACTTTGACATCAGACATAAAATATGTGTTTTCTTTCATAGAAAGCCAGACCTTAAAAAGATGAGCAATGGAAGAGCAATGTCAATGACACCGTCAACACTACCTTGCTGCGGCTCTCCAACGCTCGTCTCATTTCTTCTTCAGCTACACTGAAGGTGATGACATCGTGATTCTGGTGATGGCCTTCGATCAAGCATGTGGCGCACAAAGTGGCCATGTCGCTGGAGCAGAAGAACTCAAGGGGACGATGATGAACGACACAACTCTTCGTCCACAGCTCTGTTTGGGGCTCCACCACGGTGTGTGTCCTGAATGACTCCTTCTCCTGGTGTTTCTGAAAGTGTCTAGAGCACAGTGACACCTCACACTTCAGGCAGGTCTTCACAGCCAGTGACTGGTCGTCTATGCAGTGGTCACAGAAAATCTTTGCCCTCTCCAGCTGAGTCTCAGTCTCCAGGTCAAGCTGTGGTGCTGTGGCTCGGTAACCCTCAACAATGCCAGAGAGTTTGAAGTTTCTCTGCAGGGTTTCCACTCCGTGGTACTCCTCGCGACACTCTGGGCAACGTGGAAGTATTTTGCTACTCTTTTCTGTGGTGTCAACAGTCTTGCAGATACAAGCGTGGCAGTAGTTGTGCCCACAAGGGAGAACGACTGGATCACAGTAGAGTTGAAGGCAAATGGGACAGCTCAGCTCATGGGCTAGCTGCTCCTCTGGCTTTAAAGACATGACTCAGGGTGATTGGATCAATATCTTATTTAGTTATTTGCAAGTTGTTTCTCTTGTCTCGTCACTCTCCTTGTCAAAACCTTACACTCATCTTATTTCATCTCTCATGTCTTTTGTCCTCTTCTCACTCAGCAAACCTGCAGGTAATACAGAGCAAACACGGAAGTCAGCCCATATTTATCAGAATGGCAGGGGGTGGATCCACAAATGTGTGCAGGACAACATTCCTCTTCAAGAGGCCCTGTTGTCTTGTGCTGCTAGGGAATTCACACCAACATAGTGGCTGCTGTTGATGGTAGAAACATGTTACACACTATTGCATCTCTACTGGAAATTAAGCAAAGTAAGTGTTAGTCACCCTTCTTGACTGGAACCCACAGTGCACAGGTTATACCAGTTTTATTTATTTATTTATTTTTTTTTTTTTCGTCATTCTTTAGTTCCACAACCCACAAACTCTTTAAAGCAACAAAGACTCAATTTTGGTGTGTTTTTTCCACACAAGGCATATTATGAAAGTGTACATACAGTGTGCGTATTTCAGCATGTGTAGCATTTTGAGTAAATGGGGGAAGCTGGTAGTAAACTCACATGCACTGAAATCTGCTGCTGACTGTAAACACTGTAGGGGGAGACGCTCAGAGCTACCACTGCCCTAAGTGTTGTGTTGTGGTTTAGAAAAAGAAAAATTCATTTTAAATACTTTTCACACAAGGTCACCTACTGAGAAAAGGTGGAGTGAAAAAGATGCTTCTTTAAAATTAGCCAAAGTGGTGGCTCTGTTTCCAAAAAACCTGAGAACTGCAGGTAGTAGCACAGAATAGCACAGAATTAATTTACAGTTTGATGAAACAGAAACAAAAACCCGATTGTTTCCATTGTTGAACATGTATACAGTATTATTGTGTTACAATACAAATGCGCCATTATTGATCCATCCTACTTGTCCATTAATATATAGGTCACCACAGTCTTGATGAGTCATTGCTGATGCATCCTCTGAGTACAGTACAATACAACAAACTGTATGTGCAGTTCACCTGATCAGTTGTTCATATCAGTGACAATGTTCCTTCATTTTTTATTTTATTTACAGTTATTATGTACAGTTGTATAAATCAATGACACATTCACTAAAGTTCCACTCACAGATTCCACTTGTATATCTTCTACTTATAAATTCCTTGGTGTATGCTTTGTCGTAGTAATAGTTATTGCTTCTTCATGGTTATATTGAAATATATTGTGGAAGTGGCAAAGAACGTGGCTTGAATCTTGAATCTTGACTTCTTGTCCTTTATTACTGGGCTTTTAGAACTCCCTGCCAAGATAACAAGCACAGACCAAAAGAGGGAAATAGCATGAGGGTGTGTGTGTGAAACGGCAAGTAACAAAACAAATCCGTTATCAAATTTTAACATCAAACTTGAAAGTTCACTTTGTGACCTTCGAAATACAAACTCAGTGTGCTCCCACTTGTCCCTCCTCTGCAGATTTGTCTCTCAGGGTTCTCATCACCAGACTGAATTTGCGCAAAGTTTTCAGGGCTTTGAGCACACTGAATCCACAGAGGCTTAAATTATGGAAAGCTCTTCTATAATTTAAGCCTCATAGTTTGAGATTCTGGTTCTGGCTGAAATTGCAAGAAAATGCAAGTAACCAAGATTAGAACTGTCAAATGAAAAATGCACACAAGAATTTGGTAATCAATAAATCAAAAACTGATTCTAAGGAAGAACATGAAACAAGTATCTGAACTGCAGATATTTAAATATTCCTAAATAGTAAGCAAGACTTAAAAACTAATTTGAAATTACTGTCTAAAGCTGTACAGTATATACAATGACATACAGGCTGCTGCATGTCATTCTAAATATGAAATCACAAAAAGAATGATGCTTTGTCTACCCCTTCTGGCTGTGAGAATAATAACACAAACATTGTTGAGTCTTGAAGCATGAAGCATGCCTACAGTCTATAGTTCCCCCGACCCTCCGCTGTTCTCAATGCACTCCAGTGCAATCTGTGTTTGTCACCAGCTTTTTGTGTTTATCTGGAGCATCAGAATCTTTGTTCACAATAGACACTGCCATACTTCTAGTTGCTGTAGCCGACTCAGTCATCATAGCTGATACCATCATCTTTCTGTGTGGTTTATTTCTTTCTCAGTGTCTCTCAATTAGTTTATTCGTTAAGCCTTGTATTCATACTAGCATGTATACTATGCTTACTGAACAAGTCTTTTAATGAATATTTAGATTTACATTTGTCCTGGAAATGATACCAAATATGGAAAAGCAACCAATCTATGTTTGTCAGTGGCTTTCTTTTTTTATCTGGAGCATCAGAATCTTCATCCACAATAGACACTGCCAGTGCTCCTTGTGCTCCCCTCTGTAGCTCTGGCAAACAGATCATTGCTGGCTGACAATAAACATATCACTACAGGTGTGCCAGTGTGGGAATGTCACCACAGATGACAGACATACCCGGCGCTTATTAGCTAAATAGGCATGCATTGTGTGGTTTCGTTTAGCAATAGCGTTTTTCTGTAAACATCCTTTTTTTTGTTATTTATAGAAATACCAAGAATTACTTTATCTGTCAACACACTTTACTGACTCACAATCCACGATTAAGCAAAGTGCTCAGAGTACAGGGCTCTTGTTTGTTCCCCAGTTTTAAAAAGAAGTCTGGGAGACTGTCTCTTGTTATGTCCCATCCTCTGGATAAGCTCTCCTGTGACATTAGTCTGTCTAATGCTAAGGACTTTAAATCAAAGCACATAGTTGGAGTCCTCTTCGCTGACAGCATCGTCTTTGCGGGTGATTTATCTCAGTCTTAATGACTCTATTACAGTAAGTCCAGTACGTATATTACACTTGAATGAATGAATCTATCAAGCCCAATTTTTATAATTGCTAATAAAAGCACTGCATCACTGGATTTGCTTGTTGTCCCACTATCAAACTGACATCCAAACTATGTACCTGCAGTACATTTCTGTCTTTTCTCCTCTCTGTCTAGATTTTATTATTATTTATTTTTTTTTTGTACACCATCTCTGCATTCCCATGTGCATCATTTAAGATGTTTTGGATCTGAATCTATTTCATCCAGGAGATTCAGCCTTTCCTCCTCAGTCTTATGACTGAGAAGAGTTCGGTTGTACTTCCAGAAGGCATGATCATATTTGCACTACACAAGATCTGAACCATATTATGAATTTCGATGTTTAACTTCAGCTCCTGCAACTTCTGTGCAGAATCTTGCCTCACTACTAAGCTAATTGAACATACTCTCCGCCCAGTAGTAGGAGTGTCATTCACATTGGAGAGTGGAGCCAGACGTGTCACAATATGAAAGTATTTTGTTAAAAGTAAAAGCCCTGTGTTGGAAATTCTAAATGGTTAAAAGTGCACGTACAAGTTACCATAATTAGTGAGAACATTAGGGATTGTTGCATTCTGGGCTGTCTGTCTTATTGAATGTCTTTTGTCCATTCATTAATAAAGCATGGATTCATTAGTAACATTGTGCTGTACAACCATTGTTGACTGTAATGTCTTTAGATTATCTCACACACACCCAACAACCTGGCTCATCAAAATCCAAGGCGGTGGCATATGTGAAATGCTTCACTGGAAATTATATCTGTCTTTTCACTTCACTCTCAGAAGGAGAATGAACAACATTTACCTCCAGGAAAATGTTAAATAGTTCTTTTAAGGTTTAAAGTTTTAAAGTCCGTGTGCATCTGCATGTCAGCTGGATTTGTGAGATCAGGGGATTGCATAACATCATGGCACAAATCAAGCATGTGGCTGATCACCATCAGATGAGAAATGACTGGCAGCTATGTGTGTGTTTTTGGCTGTGACAAATGACAAATGTGTCTTTCATGTATAAATGATCCTTTCAGCAATGGCAAAGATCGTCTGCTTGCCAGCATCAGAATGTGGATTGTTGTGTGATTCATTCCTCACTCATTCCTGAGTGAGTCCAAGAGTTACCATCTTCATTAATTAATCTTCTTAAAGCAAGATTTTTGTTACAATTTTGAAAGAAATCAGAAATCAGAAGTGTTATTAAGAGAATAGATGTTGATCAGTGGGTGCTGAAGGTACAGACTGTGACTTTTATCTTTTATCATTGACTTTCCTTTACTCAATGAAATATTGTGATGGCTGTAAGTATCCTAAATATCTATTAATTTTGTCTACTTTTAGATGCCCGAGGAGTATTACAATACACCGGATTAGGGTTATCACTCCATGGACAATAGGCGATCTAGGTTCCACGCTCTGGATGAGTCGAAAACAGTACGTGTTTAAAGAAGCTGTGTCTAGCTGTTGAAAAAGGACGCACAAGAATTGTCTCCATAATTCATAGTTTAGAAAGCATGTGACCACAGTTGTGTTTTACAAGTGTTTCCTAAACCAGACGTGTGTGATGTTATCCCAAAATGGATTAACCCCCTCCCCAAAAAAAAAAATAAAAAATCTACACACAAAACTCCATAATTACAACATGAAAAAAAAAAATCTTTTTGAGAATTTTGCAAATTATCTTTATAATCTCAGCACAGAGGTGAGGTATCTCTCATCTCACTATGTACTGCATCTGCGCTATGTGGTTGAAATGATAATAAAAAAACTCTTTGACCCTTGGCCTTGACTTTTGAGTGCTCATTTTTCTGTGATTTTAGTTTTAGAATTGAATTCTTGAACTAAGGAAATTCACCACACATAACATAAATATTTTTCGATGTTTTGTGGATTTTTACTGTGTTCTTGTGGAATTGCGCTGGGGCCTCATGTCCTTTCTTGCTTTGCTGAAGGTTCAAGTGTTAGATCAAGCCTTGATTGTCATGGCATTTGAAAGACTGAAAGTGACACTGGAGAAAATAGTTTAACTGTTCTAGTTAAGGTGTTCATTATATTCAGGACAGTGTTTTTAAAGTCTGCAAATTAACATTTCTTTTGGTATATCACCAAAATATCCCCAATGAGTTGTTTTACTTTCGGAAAGCTATAGACTGTTACACACAGAAATCGTTTTGTACAACTGAATTCAAAGAGACAGCAAGGTGCAGTGTGATGGGTTAAATCATGTTGACATGCTTTTGAGTAGCATGTCATAGCTCTAAGGAATGCTGAAGTACCCGTTTTGTACAGCACTCCAAAACCATGCCACAGTGTCAAGCTTGTTTCCCACTGTACTTGCAGGGTAGAAATCGGAATTGAGTGAAGTAACATCATAAAATTTAAAGGTCCAGTCTCGTTTTCATTATCATCTGTGAGCTGCTTCACAAACAATTATGAATACATCTAATACTGGTAAGTTTCCCTTTAATCTTAAAGCTGTAATGAAACTTCAGCCTCAGTGGTATAAGATTCAGATTCAGATTCAGATTCAGAATCTTATCTATAATCTAATTTATCTCAACCAGTTTTCCGGGAATGCATCTATCGTGGCTCTATGTCATGCTGACTTTAAATCTGTGACCTCTGCTGTACGTTTATTTGTTCCTCAGCCCGGTAGTGTGGTGACACTTTCACTTTTATTTTATTTTATTTTATTTTATTTTATTTTATTTTATTTTATTTTATCCTCTCATTTACTGTTTTTATTTTTTAGCTTTCTTTTACTAATGTACTTGTTTTTCCGGTGTGTTTCTTTTAAACGTTGTTTCATCTTTTGTAAAGCACTTTGGTTCACCTGTGGGTTGTTGTAAGGTGCTATATAAATAAAGTACATTTACATTTACATTTTACATTTACTCAGTTCTACTGACAGTAACATTTGCTGCACCAATCTGCGTATTGATAAGTGAGGCATGACATACAATTCAGTAGTTCACTGAAATATTTAAACTGCTTTACATGCACAATGTTTCATAAACCACAATGCAATCATTCTGCTTAGAGATTCCAACATCACATAGAAGTTAAATAAAATGATTTGATGAGATTTGTGCGTTTCCATGGCCCAAAACACTAATCAGAATTAAACTTTATTGACATGCACAAAGTAGTTCTGTCTGCAGTGTAGCATTGAATCTGCTGGATTCTCAACTTTAATGAATATTTGTGTAGATTAACATGTTTTTTTTTTCTTTCTAAAAATAAATGTTATTCTAAAAACTATTTTTGTCAGGCATCACTCAAATGCCTGCTGTTACAGACGACCCGCAGGTAATCGTTCAGCAATGAATCTTGTCTGTAGCCTGCATAAAAGGCCATTTCATTCTGTCTCACTCAGTGTTCATTACTCGACTTGAGTGCTTTTCAAATTTGTTGAGTTCTTCTAATGCCTGTGTACTGCTTGACCTTTTTCACCCCTGTTTTGTTCTTTGTCTCCAGTTTGTATGGGTGAGCCTAAATCAACCTCTACCAACCTCTGTATTCAGTCTAGTGATGGGCAAATGAAGCTTTTGGGAAGCACTAAACCAACTGAGTCAGTTGGTTAGAAAATGGGTTCATTATGCGAAGCTTCAGTTACAGTGTCCTCTCCTGGCAAAGTGCAAGGCTTCAGTCAAATTTGGCAGACTAGTTGGTGGACAGAAGGCTTTTGAATACACACACACATCTCAGTGAGCTGTGTTGGAGAAACTATTTTACCTTTGTAGATAAGACCCCTGGATTTAAGTCTTTGTTTTGAAAGTTCTTTGATGCGCAAACATTAAGACTGAATATTTACAATTAAAGATTGATGAATGTGTGCATTGTGTTACTGAGGAGAGAGTACTGGTATAATATGACATACATTGGGTGCACCTGCGAAACAATGGCAGGGGGTGATTATGTGGGATCAGGAACACTTAAAGAGTTTTATTAAGGAACATTATTTTTTCAACAATGTTTGAATTGGCAGCACAGTGGCGAGGTGGTTAGCACTGACACCCTAGGTGTACATGTGAGTGTGAATGAATGAATGAATATTTGAATTGAGCTGCTTTGTGTTTTTGCTCACAACTTCGCCACATTTGAAAGATGCTCGCTTACAAGAAACAGATGATGCATTTTTATGACATGCATAAAAAATGCTTCTGCTAGCTTAAACAGATGAGGATACACATTCTCAATCTGTCAGAATCGAGATGAGGCAGTGCCAGTGAATCACCTGACTGGGCCATAAACCAGTCATGTGATTCATTCAGACAATGGAGAAGTTGCTGCTTCAGACATCATGTGTCATGTGTCATATCATATATGATATCATTCATATGATATATGATATCATTCATTCATTCATCTTCTGTAACCGCTTGTTCCTGTGAAGGGTTGCAGGGTCTGCTGGAGCCTATCCCAGCCATCATCGGGCGAGAGGCAGGGGTACAGCCTGGACAGGTCTCCAGTCTATCACAGAGAGACAGACAACCATTCACACTAACACTTACGGCCAATTTAGAATCACCAATTAACCTAATGAGCATGTCTTTAGACGGTGGGAGGAAGCCAGAGTACCCGGAGAGAACCCACACAGACACAGGGAGAACATGCAAACTCCACACATAAAAAGCCCAGTCGGCCCATGGATTCTGTCAAATGTTTTGTCCTAAGGCATAAGCTCCAGGAGGTATAATACTGGCAAGGACAGCAGTAGTTGTTCTTCAATCCCTGGAGGTTCTGGATGACAAAAAGTTAAGGACCTGGTATGGACCAGAGTCGTATAGACCAGTAGTAAGCCGGTATGGATGGGTAGGAAGATCTCACCAGTATTGCTGCATTAATAGTTACATTTAGTTTAGTCTGGTTAGTTTTTTCTTGTTTTTCTTGAGTCTACTACCCCGAAACAGCTCTGCAGATCAAACCATGTATTTCTGTTTGTACACTTCCATGGCATAAACACAACAAGCTGAGCACATAATCCAAATGATAACAACAGCTGATGCACTGAATTACCGAGTTAACAACAGCAACATTTTGTGGTAGTGAATAATTAGAGATAAATTAGTCCAGCAACTGAAACTAAGTGTTTCTATTTAACAACTAGGTGAGGAATAAGCACTTTGTGTAAATGTATATAACATTTGGGGCAGAGCTGACACAGAAAAACCGTCAGACACAATATAAAAGTGACTCATATTCTCCAAGTCTCAAGCAGCCACAGATTGCTGAATTTTGAAAACAGCTGCATTTACGATGGATCTAGGGTGTAGCGTCACTGCAGGTAGAGGTCAAAGAGGTCAAAGAATTGTCATTGCAGTATATCAGTGCAGCGGATGAATATACTGCTGGGTGTTTGTTTCTAGTTCAACAACCACAGAGGATGTTTCTCTTGTGTTAAAGTTAATGTTAATGTTTAATGTAAATTTACCAAGCTGAACAATAATGCTCAGAAAGGATGTATTTATTCCATCCACAGATTATCACAGATCAAGCGTTGGATGGTTATTAGGTGTTAAAATGTTTCCTATTCTGTCAACCTCTGTCGAGGTGGCAGCATGAGGCAACTTTGCTCTTATTCAGCCGCTATTCTGATTATTGCTGGAATACCTGTATCCATGTAAATGTAGCCATGTATGAATAATATGTGGGAACCAATTAAACGACAAAAAATAAATAAATAAATAAATAGAAATGTCAACAGATCCACATCCTGTTTTTATTTTCCATTTTCTTCCTGCCCTGTTTTTAGCCTGTAGTTGTTTACTTTCTGTTGCCAATTTGACACATTTAAAATTATGTCAGACTAGATACTCCAGGTACAAGCTATATAATCATCACATCATCACATCAATCACTCACTCACTGTGACAAATAAAAAAAAAACAAAAAACAAAAAAAACAACTGTACAGACAGTAGGAATCTAACAGTATTGTTCAGATTGGGGCACACGTGTCGACTGGAAAATGAGTTTCACTCATTTCTAAGCACTGTAGATGCTCCTTTATTTTTGTGCACAAGTAAATGCATGTAAATTCATGGGTTAACATTGTTAACCCATGAATTTTCAAGCATGTGTGTGCCATGTGCCTATTCAGGCTCTGCATGTGATAACATTCTCCCTGTCTCCTTGGTGGAAATATTTATGCTAAGTCCTCATTTAAGCATGCAGTTCAAACAGACAAGCCCTGATGTTCTTTCCTCTTTTTCCAGACACAGTCAGCCTCCAGGGTGGGGCGGGGGGCTTTCAAGACGAAACACTGTGAACACGATCTGCCCCTCCCTTCTACACTGCCCCAGCATATGTGTGTTTCAAGAACTGATATCCATTTTCCATCAGTCCTATGCCTGGGAGGTATTTATTTTTAGCAAGAAAAGAACAGTTTCAAGAAGGTCTATGATATGTAAGTAGTTGTAATCCATCACAGGTCTTTCATCGCTCACACAGAGTGAGTGTGGTCTAAAAGTAAAGTACTGTATGAGAGTTGGATTGCTACTTAAATGCAGCCTTTCTTATTTAATATTTCTAGTATTTCACACTGACTGTGACAGTATTATTTTGAACTGTTACACACCCAAACTTTCAAACTTTACAGTTTTTCAAAATTATTTATGTTGCACCAAATAATGTTCACATTATGTAAAGCCTGAAATCTTCTCTACACTTTTGGCGCCTAGTTGCAATTTTCTAAAAGAGTGTGAACACTTCATATTCATCATGAGACATGACTCCAAATGTTGCTCTGTGGGTCCTTTATTGTCTGCCTCTGCAACATTTTCAGCATAAACCTTTTGCAAGGCCATAACATGGCATCTCCAGTAGTTTTCGATTATATAAAGTGGCCATATAACAATCAGCATAGCTTTAAATTATTAAAAGGATTATGTTGAGTTCTTTCAAAAAAAAAAAAAAAAATGTTGACGTTTAACATTTACTCCCCTGTCAAGTATGAGGGGAAGCATGGAAAGGGACATAAACAGGTGAGTTAGGTAATTGTGAGAGTCCAGTTGTTTGGACAAGTGAGACATTTTGAGGACATCTGGTGGTCACAAGCTGAATAGCAGGGATTAAACAGCTCCACAGAAACACAGAGACCTGGGATCTGTGAAGGTTCTTAGTTATCCAGGGTGCAAGTTATCCCACAAAAAACAAAACAAAAAAGAAAACAAGCTGACACATGGGCCTGTTGAAGTGAGATGTGGTGAATGCCTGGACAGGCAAAATGGATGTAACACATTGAGCTCTACAAATTGTGCGTAAAAAAAATCTTATTTGGACAAATATTAACTGAAATTGTGCTTAGTTAGTGTTAGTAATAATAACTGTTCAATCTCCGCAGGGCTTATTGGAGTGGATAGCTAAGGTTCTTTAAAGTGGGGCTGTATGAGGTACTTATCCATAGTGTGTGTGTATAGTAGACGGTGGTCAGCAAATCCCCAGTCTGGAGAAGCAGTGAGGAATGCTTGCCACCAAAAACAGTTCTTAAAAAAATCAGTCAGTTTAAGTGATTGAGTGTTATGATACAGTTTTATTATTGCTGTACCTTGCTGAGAAGCATTTTTAGTCCTTCTTTTCAAAGGCCCCAAACTCCATTGACAAAAGCAATCATTTTCACCCTTTATGACAGATTATAGCATTCTTGGTTCAAACCTTTTGCTCGAAAGCCTCCAAAAGACTGCAACACCTTTAGACATGGCTGTACACATTCCATATATTGTGACACAACAAAACTGTCATACTAAGAAGTGGTTTGCGCACAAGAGAAATTATATCATCCTTGGTCAGACAATAGAAGTTTCTCTTTTTGTGGACACGAGCCATTGTAGTGTTGACTCAGACGAGAGATTTTGAGATTTTCCAGCTCTGTGTCCTGACTGTGCCTGTCAAAAGCCATTTTGCCTTAAGTCTTTTCATCTCAGGGAAACAAATCTCATCTCACAAATTGCTAACAATAGACTCTTTTCTTGTGGGCGTGTGGCTGTGGGTCATTGTGGAGGATCATCCAGAAAGCAAGGCCCACTTTGGATCTGGACCGAGGCGTGTTCTCGATGTAGCTCGGTGGATAAATGTAACAAAATGTCCCACAGCTCTCCCTGTGATTCACAGTACTCATTCTTTCCTTAATGCTGTGATTGGACCTCAGTGTTGCAGTGCTGACTGAATGCCAGCTCCTTCCTCCCTCCAGGTTTAGACTTAGAAACTAGAGCCAAGTCACTGCCAGTAAAAACAAACACTCTGTCTTTGTTGTTTCACAAACAAGAACTCTTTATGTTTATGTTTTTAATATTTTTAGATAATTTGTCCAATTTAAAATTGAGATTTTATTTTGTACATTTATACAATTCCATAAAATATTGTTGTGTTTGCTGTAATTGTTTAAGTAGTGTACAGTTATAATACCAGTGTTATATATATCAGTGTTGTATTTTTTAACACAGTTGTTGTATTATTATCCAGTTTTCTAACCATCAGCCATCATGTTTAACCATTTTCCAAGCAGAAACAGCTTTCATATGGCAGAAAAATCCTCATCTAATTTCCAAACCAGAAACACAGTTGAAGCTTCTTCTTGTTTTCTTTTCTCTGAACTTTATTGAAAGCAACTGATGATGGTGCTGAACTGTGCAGAGGAGAGCACAGAGAACCAGGCAGCGAGATGGGGGAGGGTAGTGACTGTGGAGGAAATCTGGAACCTATAAACTTGGGCAACTTCTAGGACATGAAGGGAACGTCACAACGTTTCGACTCGGTTGGCTGTACGACACGCGTTTGTCTCCGCCTTGTCCCTTTCATTGGACCAATCATTTACGATAAATTTTTCCTGTTGTCTTAAGCCCAGCTGTGTAACAAAAAAGGCTTCTGGACCAATCAGTGAGTCAGATGGGTGGGCAGTTGAAAGCTTCACTATCCCCTCCCTTTAAAAAGTCAGATTCTAGTTGCTTTTGTCTCACATGCTGCTACAGGAGAGGGACGTGAGAGCGGTCCGGTTTGCCAATGCTGTGCACGCTCTGACAGGTTTCCGTGTGTGGATGATGAAGGACAGCAGCAATCCAAAACAGCATGCTCATTTTTAACTAGTTTTGACTTGATATGTTAGAATATAACAAATTGAAAAGTTGGTTGAAGAACAACAAGACAGCAGAAGGTCCGAGAAGCACAACAGAGGGAGTTTCTGAAGACGAATAGAACAGAGGAAAACTGTCAAAAAAAGCAGAGGGAGTGGAGAAAGACATACTAAAGGAAACCCAGAGGCGTGAAGGATCCAATCACATAAAGAACAGAGAAGACAGAAGAAAAACGTGGCCAAGCATGAGAGAGAAGGAGCAGTCTAATGTGGACCACGCTGAGGAAGGAGTGGTTTCCAGAGAGGAGAAAACGGGAAGGCCACTTTCTAATGCCTGTCCCGTTGTCGTAGCAACACCAGGGGTCATCGGACGTAAACGGCAGATGGGCTCACATACAGAGAATCACCTTACCATAGCTGGTCCCATCACATCAGCAGACGATGGCAAGGTCAAGCTAGGGGAAGAAATCCAGATCTACACCCCGACCGTACCCAAAAAACTCAAGAAGAGTCCTCATCATCTGCCACCTTCCTCAGGCCCATCCCTTTCTCCAGTCCGGGGTCCTAGTCCTGGTGGTCTCTCTACCCTTGAGGACCCACATGCCCAGCGGGTCATTGCCAACATCCGGGAGCGGCAGCGGACACAATCTCTGAACGAAGCTTTCGCTTCATTGCGAAAGATAATCCCAACACTCCCCTCTGACAAACTGAGCAAAATCCAGACCCTTAAATTGGCGTCCCGTTACATTGACTTTCTGTACCAGGTCCTACAGAGTGACGAGATGGACATGAAGCTTGCTGGATGTAACTATCTAGCCCATGAGAGACTGAGCTATGCCTTTTCTGTTTGGAGGATGGAGGGAGCCTGGTCCACCATGTCTGCTGGTCACTAGCCTTTTCTAAAAGTCCTTAATTTTTATGATGAATTCCTTGTGACAGGAAAATATTCTTAATTACATGGAGGGCTGAGGAGACATCTTAACTATGTCAGCTCTGTGGAACTCTGTTGACCACTTCATCTGAGATCATCTGTTTGACTCAGTGGAAAGACTTTTTGACACTTGATGAGAGATGCAATGTCCATGAACAGTGGTGG
>JASGAT010342266.1:0-24545 GCA_030220025.1 Chelon auratus | reverse complement strand
TAGTCTCTTCTGGTTTGTATTCCCCTTTATTGCCAAAACTACAGACAAGTCATTTTACCTTTTATCTTTTAATATATGAAAAAAAGAAAACAGTCGTTATTTGATTCATATAAAACCAGAAGCTACTGTAGGTGAAGAAGAAGAAGAAGAAGGTCAAAACTTAGCACTGACTAATGACAACGACTTTGGAACAATAGTCAGATGTTATTTTAGGCTTTATGGCACAAGGTATGTCGTCTGAATTCATCTCTTAGTGTTCGTCTTCTGAATCTGGAGAGGTTTTTCTGCGAAGATGCATCAGAAAATGTTGTGCTGATCCCTGAACATGTTCTGGGCTGTCGCTATGATCCATGACAGTGAGAGTGCTGGAAAATACATCTGTGCCTAATAGTATTTTCTCTTTTTTTGTTGTAGACTACAGAATAAAAGAAAGTTTTACCATTTGTTCTGTTGTTTTTCCTGTTTCTGTCTGTAGTTTTAAAAGAAATTATTACTCAGCCTGTTTGAGAAGTGCAACTCAGTCAAATCATACATCCACGTCGTAGCAGAATCCTGCTCCTGGCATTAGCTCATTGGATCAGAGACACATTCAAACACTTTTCATGTTATAATGTATAAGTCATAATATGTTCTCTGGTACAGACATTAATTATCTTCTTGTTAATGTCTCTGTGTCCCTTTCTGTTTTCTTCTTTTTGAAGGAATAATTCCTCAAACCTTAAATGCACTGCTGATAATATTCATGATTCCCAGAAGATGAGTCTTTCTCCTCTACTGCCACCATCAGGCTAAAATCTACACCTGCATGTTAGAGAAAACTACATTTCAGCCTTTAATGTGAACCTTTTTGTTTCCAGAGATCACCTCTTAACAGAAAAGATGTGTTTTTATTCCGGTACCTTCTCCTCTTTCTTCCCTCTGCTCTCTCTTTGCACCGGACAGCCTCAATCATCCATCATGTATTTTTCCATTCGCCTTCAAAACTCGTGCATGGTTAATGTCTTTTTTTTTTTTTACTCAGGTTTCCCACGTGACGACGAAGCTTCATTAAATCAAGCAAAACGATTCTCTGACTTTAATGATTACAAAATGCCAACACCTTGGAGAAGGCCTTAATTAGCAATTAGCAAAGTACACCACTGAGGTGACTCATAATAAAAGGGTTATAAAAGCTCGGCTTCATGCTGAGATCATTTGTTTTTTTCTTTCTGGATTTCCACATGTAAGTGTACAGTGTTGGTTTGTAAATTTAATAAGAATTCATTTTTAGTTTAAGGGGCACAGGTGCAAAAATAACCATTTCTTGCAGCCAAGTTTTGTTTCTTCAGCTGCTTGCGATCGTCTCAAGTTATAATGAGTCCTGTTTAAATAAATATGAAAACAAGGGAAGATTTCCTACATCGCTCTAATTCCTGAAATCAAGAGTTTTTATTTTACTTTGTATATTTACTGATCAAACAGGACCCGTCCAGTCTTACAACATCAGTAAACAAGTCAAAAAATGTTCCTTTCACGCACTTCAATAACCTATTTCCACAAATCCAGTACTGTTCACGTTCTCTGTCCTTTTAATTTTTACCAGGAATTATTTATTTTACAGTTGATTCATTCAGTTATGGATCTGGATTTCCACATGAAAGCGTACATTTCAGTTTGACACCTAAATATCATAAGGATTTGTGAATTTTAATATGAATGAATGTGTAGTTTAGGGAACACAGGTGCAAAAGTAATCATTCCTTGCAGCTGATTTTTGTTTCTTCTGCTGCTGTGCTCTCCTCATGAACCCCTCTTACAGTTACAGGGGTAACTAGTCCTATTTAAACATCCAGACCTCTAATTTCCCACAGCTTTTACTGTTCTTTTTATATTCACCGGTCAAACAGGATGTGTCCAGTCTTAAGACGCCTAAAAATAAAGTCACAAAACGTTCTTTCCCCCCCTCCAATAACCCATTTATTTTTATATATATATAAATCCGGTACTGTTCACGTTGCCTGTCCTTTCCTTACCTTTCCTCTCTCCCAGCTCTGCTCTCTTTCTTCTTGTCAGCCTCCCTTCCTCTGAACCCCGTCGTCTCCACTCGTCTTTATCTTTTCTTGTCTCTTATTTTCCCCTCCAAAACCCTATTCCCATAAAACCGTCCCCGACAGCTCAAAGCACAAAAACTCACCTGTTTTATTTATTTATCTATTTTTTTGAAACTCATTTTTCTCAGCTCTCCCCCGAGCAGCGAGAAGTGAAAACAGAATGAGTCACGGAGAAGAAATCCAACCAGAAAGATAAAGAAATCACTCTCCCTCCGTCATTTCCCTGTTGACATTTCCTTATTCATTTTATTTTAGTTATTCTTGAATATTTTAGTGGTTTGACGCTGTGGTTCCCCAAAGGCTTTTAATGTCAAAATCTTCAATGCAGCACTTAATGTCTGTTTCATCTCATTATCTGAGTTTTTTTAATTTTTTTTAAATAAGCTTCCAGGTGTCACATGGAACGACATAACCGAGCTGCTGGAATAGTGTGATACTGGAAATACTGCATGAACAAGTCCACAGAGGAACAAAAGAGGCTGCAGAGGTGAGCAGGTAAAGTCAAAAACACGACTCAAACAAAACAGAGGGAAGTGAAAACCAACGAACGTGAAATCTGGGAATACATACAGGAACAACAACAACAGGCAGGTAACTCAACAGATGACTTGATAAGAGAAAAGACAGATACACGAGCGCTGACGAGAGAAACATGTGAACCATCGGGGGAGGAAACGCAAGGCATTGTGAACTTGGGAGTATGGACTTGACAGGTTTTATTCTGGAGGACGGGAGGATGCGGCAGGTCAGGAGCAAGAGCGTATTTGAATTGCATGCTGGGATACATGACTGTACCAAGTCTACACAAGCTACCCCACGATGTGTCCCCAGTAAAACAAGTGGGGTAAGTAACACATCCAGGTATTTGGAGGCTACTTGATCAGACAATAATTTGAACTGAAACACTGACCGATGACCAGGGCCCTCAATGAAATGACCTCCAACCTTATTCAAAACACCTCTTAATGCAATCGTTTTGACGCCACTGCTGTAGAAACCGTCAGCATCGTACGGACACGCGATAAAACAGGACGTTGCATCGTAGACAGGCATCTCAGATGAATTCCATTACTAATGCAAGAAACTCACTTAGAACAATTTAAAAAATCTCCTCTCACTCATTGCAGCCACACATACGTCAAATCCAGCAGAAGCATCAATGTCGACCCAATAATACGGCAGAAATATACATAAAAGATGTAAATATAATTCGTTTTACTCACCAAAGTCTGTTAGCCAAGTGTAGCGCTCATAGTTGCTGAGTGTCGATAGCCTCTCCTCCTTGCACCATCGTGGGTTCAAAAAATAGTTAGCGAAACGTTTACGGGGGCGATTTGCTTCTGCAGTTTGCAATACATGAACATGAACCGCTAGCTTGGCTTAAATGGAGCAGCTCTCTCACGCTAACCGTAGGCCACAGAGAAGGCCTAAGAATACCAACTTTGACACTGACTCTTTCCCTCTCTTCAAACCCAGACTCAAAACACACCTGTTCCAGAAAGCATATTCACTGTAATTGCACTGTTCCATTTTATTCTGTCTTGTTTTTTTCTTTCTTTCTGTGTCTTATTGTTTTGATTTATCTTTGTACAGTGTCCTTGTGTGTCCTGAAAGGCATAAAATGTATTATTATTATTATTATTGTAAATGTGATTGGTTAAAGGAACAGTGTCATTACAATGTGTTTCAAGCTTTAGCCGCCTGCAGTTTTAAGTGTGAACGTCCAGGCAGATTTCTTTGACTCCAGCAACACGTAACGGCTGAAATGTGATTGGATAAAAGCTCAAATGCAAAGTTACGCTGCCAGAAGCACCGCAGCTGAGACACAGACAAGCCATAAAATGAAAAGCATGGGCTATCGGGAGTAATTCAATAAGATTATTTGGAAAATATTGAAATGTAAGTCAGCAACTTTCAGATTTCAGATTTCTGAACGGCCATTAAAAAGGGAGGGGAGAAGACAAAGACATGAGGTAAAGGGCTCATTTTCAAAATAAAACCAGAAACACACAGATACAGATATCAAGACAAGGTTCAAAGGAAATGTTTCACTCTCATGTTTCCAACAGTGTATCTTTAGCTAGAGCCACACCTCCAGGTAGATTTTATTATCCGGGTTCGTGTTTATGCCGCTACTAATTCCTGTTATTTGTGTAACCTGTGGCTGTAGGAAGTTTTATCTTCCTTGATCCTAAAGAAACAGTGCAAACGGTCGTGTCGACGGTCTAGGGATTTCCACGGCTCTGTTTACCTCAGCTGTACACGGGCTGCAGACGTCAGATTAGTGTTGCATAATGCACGGCGTCTGTGAGTCCAGATGTCCGCGGGCTGAGACTGTGTTGCAGGTTGCACCGAACTGAGGAAATGAGATTGTCAGTTAGTGTTTGTTGTAATTTTATCCTCACTCTGGTGTCGTTTTCATTCAAATGAACTCGGGTTTGTGTTTATTCACCTAATTTGCATTTTGTTACTAGAGAAACGACCTGGTAGTTACAGCTAAATATGAGGTAAACACTTCAGTGTCTCCTCTCTGAGCTTACATACACTACTTTATACCATGCATCACACAGTGTTTTAACTGAAAACACATTGCTGCATCATGATGGGAGCTGGTTCTGTATGAGTCTGGGTAAAAAACGTGCTAACATAGATTTAAAAATGATAAATTCGACTTTGGCAATCATTTGATTTTTGTTCCTGTTAATAAAACTACAATTTGCTCAGCTGTGAGATGTCTTTTTAGTCCTCTAGCTGTCAGTGTCTTCACGCCCACGTAAACACCCACCACCCACGGCACTGCGAGGCGTCACCTTGCACCCATGGGCAGCCCAGAAGCGAAGAGGAAGGCTCCTCGCTGAAATGCGCCGGCACTGACATCTTACACAGATATTTAGACAAAATACTGCATTCAAAATTATGAAAATCACTTTATGGAAATGAGATCCATTCACTGCCGTCACTCAGCCGCTCTGGTTTACAGGTGACCCCAGACAGCTCGGCGCTTTTCCTTCACGTCAATCACCAGTTAAAGGCAGACAGGGATATCTCCCCGACTGGAGCTGCACGTCTGTGGCTGGTCAGAGCGTTCGGGCCTCATCACCGCCTGAACTCTGCTCCGTGGAGACAGCTGAACAGAGGTAATCAACTCGAACAAAGCTGCCCCTGTCTCTGATGCGTCCAGGCTTTAAAATAATCCACGACCGCATTTTTAACTGTGCACAAAATAATCATCTGGTGTCTTTCCTCCTTTATTTGCATGCATTTCACTGCCACAGGAAAAACAAAACAAAAAGAAAACACTTCAGCTTGTTGCCCCAGATTTTGTGTGTTTAAATTCAGAATACATTCTCTGGATGTCTACCGTTGTTGTTTGTTTTTCCCCAGGATGCTGTGACAAAAAAATAAAAAATAAATAAATAAATAAAAAACCCCACCAGACTTTTTCTTTTAAATTGCCCCGAGTGTATTTCAGTTCAGTTTGAGCAGCCTGTCTGTCAGCGTTGCTGCTGCAGAGCCTGTTCATCCTTTCATTATCTGACTGCATCTCAGACATGACAGTCAGAGAGTTGTCAGAGGTTTGACGGGTCATTGTTAGGGAGAATAAAAACTGTGAAAATAACTCTTTTCTGAAGCTCCTTCGCGATAACTTTCACATCCCCACTGATCACAGAGGAACGCCGTAGCTATGATACAGCATTGTCCTGTTGCAGGCAGACTGCAGTATTCTTTTAAAATAAGAAACAAGGGGCTGTTGGCAAAGTATGTAATAATATCTCATGAGACCACCTCATTCAGAGGAGGCTGACTTGATCAGAAGGAATCTTCAATCAGATCGAGATGTGTGGCTTAAAACTTTAATGATCAGTTCAGCTGTAAAATGTTTGTTTCTCTCCGGGTTGGAATAACTCCAGTCTTTCTGAGCACGTTTGCTCCACGTGGGGTGATAACGTCAGGTGAGGAGTTTCCAGGAGGGACAGAAATGTGAAGGTAGATAAGATGACCAGCTGATAAAACATCTGTGAAGGTTATCAGTCACACAGGTTATGGTTTAGTGAAAGGTGAAACGAGGGCGGCTGGACTTGTTGGGTTTCCTGAAGGCGGTGTTTATTAGGAACAAAATTCACATGACACCCTGTTAAAAACCTAAAACATCTCAAAAGGACAGATTATTAGTGGAATAATTTGAAATCTTTAATTAAATGTGTTTTTGATTTATTTGTTTCTCATGTGAATTAATAAGGTGGCAATGACAAAGTCTTCTTGTCTAAATAAGTTTAAATCAGAATCAGAATGTATTTATTGTCATTGCACAGCAGCCTAAATTAAAGCTAAACCTTTAAAGTGCAGATCACATAACAAAACAAGACAATGAACACTAAACAATCAGTGCCATCACTTAGCACACACAACAGTCAATACATGGTCCTGAGTATACATTCGGAATAAATACAGTAAAGCTTTTAGCGCACGTTTCCGTTCAGCAGGGTAATGGCTATGGGATAAAAGTTGTTTCTTAGTCTGTTTGTCCTGGTCTTGATACAGACCAGAGGGCAGCAGGTTGAACAGATAATGGCCTGAGTGCAGAGATATGTTGCTTTATTTATAGGAAAGGTCATCACGTGGTTTCCAGCTTTCATTAAGTGTTTTCCACCATAGACTGTACTGCTCCTCTAAAGTGAAGCCAAATAAAGTAGAGCTCCCCCTGGTGGCTGGCTGCAGTACAGGTCATAAGCTCCACCCCCTCCATGTTAGTGGGCGGGACTTGGGCCAAACTAAAACACTTAACCACTTCTGTCATTTTAAGTAGTTAATATAATGTTGATGCATGGTCAAGTGTTTTTTTAGAATAAGTTTTGTTTTAGTTAGTAATTTGACGCTATAGAAACAGGATGTGACATAATGGAAACCACCAGTTGCCATGCCAACCGCTCTGTAAAGCGATCCAGAGGGGCTGTGAGAGTTGTAAAAATATATAGTTTTTAAATAAATTCAGTGTATAATCCAACATTTCCTCGTAAATGGTGGAGGTGGAGCAGAGCGTAGTATTAATTAAATAAATAAAAAAAAACGCAAATGAGTCTGGAGGAAGTGTGGGTGGGGCATCGATATTGCGGATCTGCGTGGCTCCACTCTCGGACCATACTGATCAGATTCTGTTGTCCAAAGTCACAAGATGACTCTGCCCGTGTCTCTGGGAAAATAGCGTCAGTTTGGCTAATACAAGGATGTGGAGACGCATTGTCCATATTTATATACAGTCTATGGTTTCAACCCACCGACCTTCCAGCTGGTGGGTCAGTAGTGCTGGTCATGTCACTGCCCCTCTCCCCCCTTAGTTCTACCAGGATGGATTTGTTTTTTTTCCTCTCATGCCACATGACAGTGTGCGGTCTTATTAGAACTGTGGACAGGTTTAGCTCCACCTTCATTCCCCAGCCCTGGGATGAATGAAAAAAGGTTTTGTTCTGCCTCACCAATGGCTCCATTTTGAAGGTGACAGTGCTCAGGTTTCATTTTGGCTGCCCGTTTCTTTTGTCTTTGCTGCTCCAAGACGACTGTGAGAGTAAAAAAGTACTATGTTTTTTAACAGAAGTGCACCTACTCAAGTTTTAAAAGATATTTGGTAAAGAGAAATAATGAATAAAATGATGGATGAAACAGGATGTGATTGCTTTTAAGTTGTTCCTAAAATTAAAGAATTATAAATCACTGTTTCATTTCTGGCCTCCTACAACCCACTGTAAGTTTTGAAAGGACCGTCCAATGACCAGCTCAAATAAGTCCCTAACCTAGTTTTAACCTTTAAACGAAAACCAAGTTAACAGTTTTTAACCCTTGTTTTAAATGTTTGGGGCATAGAAAAATGTCCCCGCACGGTTCCTTGAAAATTGTCCTCCACAACTTAATAAAAACAAGGCAATGCCATTCATCTGGTTCAATACTAATCCTGCAATTCTCCTGTAGTTAAAAAACGTGAATACATTGATATACTGGATTTACTGTTAAAGTCAGGAGATTTCAGCTCTGTACCATGATTTGTAGCTCTTCCTAGCCTCCCAGCTAATAGTAGTTATCTTCCTAGCCTCTTAGCTAATAGCAGCTCTTCATAGCTTCTTAGCCTCCGAGCCAATAGTAGCGCTTCCTAGTTCCATTGCCTCCCGGCTAACGGTAGTTCTTCATAGATTCCTAGTCACTTAGCTAATAGTAGCCCTTCCTAATTTTGTAGCCTCTCAGCTAGCTCTTCCTAGTTTCATAGCCTCCAAGCTAATTGTTGCTGTTCCTAGCTCCCTAGTCTCTTAACTAATAGTAGCTCTTCATATCTCCCTGGCCTCTTAGCTAGTAATCCTTCATAGTTTCCTGATAGTAGCTCTGCCTAGTTTTGTAATGTCCCAGCTGTTAGTAGCTCTTCTTAGGTTCCCTCACAGCTAATGGTAGCTCTTTCTAACTCCCCAGCCCCCCAGCTAACTGTAGCTCTTTCTAGCATCCTATCCTCCTGGCTAATAGTAGCACATTATAGCTCCATAGCCTAGGCTAACAGTAGCTCTTCCTGGCCTCCTAGCTAATGGTGGCTCTTATGGCTTTATAGCCTCATAGCTATAGCAGCGCTTCCCGTTTCCCCTACAGAGGAACACAGACTAGCTGCCACCTGCTGGTATCAAGAGTTATATAAATAAATAAATAAATAAATAAATAAATAAATAGAGAATGTTTTCACAAAACTAATCACAATTCTCTTTCCAGCAGAGCTGAAGAACAAAG
Organism: Chelon auratus; assembly: GCA_030220025.1. Lineage (NCBI taxonomy): Eukaryota > Metazoa > Chordata > Actinopteri > Mugiliformes > Mugilidae > Chelon > Chelon auratus. Next base: position 15,696 of record JASGAT010342266.1, on the reverse strand, counting down.
AGAAAACTGAGTGAACGCTCAGTTTAATCTGACGTTCTCCCTTTTTACTATCTGTGTTGTATGGCACTTTGTCCTTTCAGCGTGTGGTCACACTACCTGTTTGCTAGTCAGACCTGCCCACTTATGACTTTGAAACACGAATTTCCGGTGGCCCTTAAAGGCAGCATTGTTTAAAACTACATTCCAGGTGAGAAAGAAAAAAAACTATCTACCTGTAAACTGACCAGCGTGTCTGAAAAAACAACAACAAACGAATTAAAAGAAAAGGAATGAAAGGAAAAACACTGTTAAACTGCACAGAGGACACTCCGCCTTCAGTTTACGCCTCTTAATGATTAACTTATCGCGACCGAAGGTGATCTTTTTGTCCTTGTCCGAAAAAAAAAAATCAGTTTGTCTTGCCGTTCAAATATTTATTTTCTTTTTTACCGCATGCTTTTGACATCACGTCTTATAAATTCCTCTAAGTGTTTTTTACTCCAAACCAGGTGTACCACCAACAAGAAACTGAAAGCAGATTCTCATTCTTACTTTTGCAGGTAAGGCGACACTTTCTCTTTTTCTGTTTCTCCTTCTGTCAAATATATTTGTCTTTACATATAATAACTTTACTTTACGTGATAAATTCTGGTTGCTCAGTGTCGGTTCGGGTAAACAAATGCGATATTTAAAGCATATAGCCTATATCGTTTATTTGACCGTCAAACACTGTTATCACCTTTAATCGCTTGAACCTATATAAACATTTTTTACACCGTTATTATGTAGGCCTACATATGTTTTTCATTGTAATAGCTAAGAATGAGCAATGTAGTTCATTATCTGCATATTTTGATACATTTGCAAGACGTATATATATTAATAATTAAAATTGTTTTATCATAAAATTACATTAAAGCATTGAAGAGCTACAAGATGCTATAGTCACTCTAATGGTTAAAACAAGTGTTGGTAGGGTTGTATTAAAATGTTCTTTATTTTCCTGACTTCCTCTTTAATCTGGAAAAGGGAAGCTGACCAGTCAGAGAACGCTGTGTGGACAGGTTTCTGGAGAGAAAATCAACCAGAAACTTAAAAATTGATTATCAAAATGAATTATGAAACGTGAGAAGGAAGTGTTCTTAGTGGAAAACTGTCCAGAGTGGAGCCGCAGGCGCGACAGGTTCAAGAGTTTCACTTTCGTCTCACCCTCTTATCATGAATGCTAGCTGTCTTGTTATATGTAAACAGAACGACTGACTGAAAACACGTCTCATTCTTCATTTCAGAGAGCAGCGAGCAGACGGGCACTTCGTCCTCAGACTTACTATTTCCTCACAGTTTGGGCTTATTTAATGAGATCAGATGTCAGAAATGACGGGCAAGTCCACGGATAACAGCAGCGAGGACAAGGTGTCCCTCAAGAGCAACGGGAAGACGCCGACTAACAGCCCCATGAAGGCGACGATGGAAAGGTTTAACTCAGTCAGGAAGAGCATCCGGCGAAGTATAGAGAAGAATCCTCTGTCACCTGGAAAGGGGTTAAAGGACGAATCCAAAGCACCAAACGATGAGTCAGGATCTCCATCCTCACCTACGCCTCCATCACCCAGTGAGTACCGTCATGAAATCTGCTGTGAAATGGGATTTACATACAGGTACACAAACATGGCCTTTCAAGGTCAGAAGATGAAGAGGAGACACAAGGTGAGAGTCTCTGTTCTGGGCTGAAAAGTCACATTTTTACAGCTGATTGCATCCTCAGCAAACAGTACGCGGCTCCGGTGGGAATTGAACTTTTAACCCACTGAGCTGCAGAGAGGTCCTAACACGAATATAAGATAAGAAATCTTATCAAATGGAATTACCTGCTTTGTTCACTTCACCTTAAATCTTGTTTGATTTGTAGGTTTTATTGTGCAAGTGCTTTCAGCTGAGAAGGACAAGTTGTGTCTCCTTTACACTCGTAATTTAACTCTGTAAATTAGCAGCTACAAATACAAAAGTTGTATTTGGACGGTTAAAATATCTACAAACGTCTGTGAGATTCCTCAGATTACAGAATAAACGGGTATTAGATGCAGAAAAACACATTTAGCACTCAAACTTAATATTTTATTCTAAAATGTCGCTGCCGTCAAATGTGCTGTGCGCTGTGTTTACCGTGTCCACCTCAGAGGATTATGTTAAATTATATCGTTAGATCGGCTAAGAATGGTCAATTTAGTCCAATATTTGCATATAAGACTACATTTGCAACCTGATTTAATCTAATTTCTTATTAATCTTTTATAAACGTGACAGAAAAAAGTGCCTGTTATAACCGACCTCAGATCAAAAATGACGACTTGAGGTCAATTGTGTAAAAAAGTCAAAATGAAAGTCGCCCTCTTTTATTGAATCGCACGATTGTTACCTTGCTAAACCATTAGCCTCGCTGACTTCTAGATGCCAACAGTTGCCTAGCAGCGTAGTTCGCATGACTTACATCTTGATTTTGCGAATCAGTCTTAAATTTTTTTATCACGTCTTCACCACAAGCTAGAGAGTCGTTGACATTTCATCTGCAGCCTCCCTGGAGTCAACACAGAGAAGAAAAGACAACAATTTGAAATAAAGGAACACAGACAAGTAAAGAGCAAAAAAATCAGACCAGGATTGACTATAATTACTGGATACAATTCAGTTTACAGACCAGAGAAGGAGTGGAAAATTGTCAGTTGAGTTGTAGGATTACATTACCGAAAGTAAAATCAAAGACAGACAGAAGCTTTTGGAGACTTGTCTTATCGGCGGTTGAGACAGTTGAGAGTTTATCAGGAGATGAACTCCAGCCAGACGGCAGATGGTCTGCAGGTCTGCAGCTGTTACACATACTGTTTTGAGAAAATCGTTGTTAGACTCACGCCTATATTTGTAGTCGCAAAAAAGGCATTGAATCAGAGCAAAACATTTCATGCTCCATCTTTGTAGCGCAAGATCAGAAACTTATTCAACATAATTTGTCAGACATTTAAATAAACGTTATAAAATGAACCTTCAACATAAAGCAAAGTGGAAAACACTGCATGGTTTTTGAATAATAACACGTGATGTGCACTGAGTGAGATAGTTTTGTAGTTTCCATTTTGTAAGCTAGTTCGTCTGGGGTTTTCCCGGGGAACCACACACTGGAGTCGCTAAACATTCAAAAAAATCCCCTCATTGATTGAACACAAGACTTGCTATCCAATAAGGCAACTTCTAGCTTTCCCAGAAGCTTTAAAATGTCATCTTTACTATCATGCAAATGTCTGCTTTGTAAGGGTTTTTTTTTGTTGTAATTGAGATGTTGAGTCAGCAATAGCACATGTGAGAAATGATCAGGAGTAGCATGTAAACACTGAGCTCAGCATTTACATGTAAACACTGGGCACGTTTCTGCAGCAATTAGGATGATTAATTTACTACAAGTGGTGGGGTTTCTTGTAAATCATTATCTAGGTCATCATCGGAAAATGAAGACATACCAGACAGGATGACTTTCAGTTTTACTGGACAAACCTGTTCTGATTTCATCCAGTCAATGTTTGCATTCCTCCGTTTGTTCAACAGTCTAACGTATTAGCAAAACGCTACCAAGTCACGCACACACACATTACACATAGCCTACAAACTGTGTAAATGTCAAGAGTGAATTTTCTTCTTTTACTCCTTACTGGATAAAGAGAGATATGATAGTGAAACAACTAACTGCGGGGGAAGTTTTCTGGGAATGTTCTTCTGGTGTCAGGCTCTTCTCTCTCTGCCTTTCTGTCAGGTCTGAGCGCCAGCTCTCCGATCTCCTCTCCTCTGAAGAGCCTGTTCCAGAGAAAAGAGGATGACGAGGCCGGCGAAGCTTCGCCCAAAGACAAAACACTAACACGTTCAAAAACGGGTACTTCTATGGACATTTCTAGTTTTTACTAGCACATCTGCTTTTTTGTCAGAAAAAGGTATAGATTGTAGTTTTTTCCTTCAATTAACAACCAAAAACTCTCCAGAATAAAGGTGTAAGAGATGTCAGTCCACCTGGGTCATATATGGCTTTACCAACTCATTCCTCAGCTGATTCCACATGCTGAATCGACTGTGAATTTGCTAACAAGGATCCAACTAGTGCCAACTATGGGCAGGATGCTTGTCTGTTAGCTCAGCCTTGTATAAAGTTGGCTACCATCCTAGCCTCCCAGCTAAGAGTAGCTCTTCCTAACTTCTTAGCCATCTAGATAATTGTAGCTCTTCCTAGCTTCATAGCCTCACAGCTAATAGTAGCTCTTCTTAATTTCCCAGCCTCACAGCTAAAAGTTGCTCTTTCTAGTTTCCTAGCCTTCCAGCTAATTGTAGCTCGTCCTAACTTATAAGCCTTCTAGCTAAGTGTAGCCCTTCCGAGTTTCCCAGCCTTCTAGCTAATAGTGGCTCTTCCTGTTTTCCATTTTGAATTATGAGGACAGAATAACTGCCTCCTGCTGATATGGAGAGTTACTTCCTCTTGTATGTATCAGCTTGTCGTTGGCTGTAGTCTTTGTGTTCAAGTGCAACTTTTTGGTCCAGACACAGGATAGGACAAACTCCAATAAATTTTTTTAATTTACTCTGGACTGAGTTCATGAAAAACTGTGATTTTGTTTCTAAGATCCCAACATGTCCAGCTCCAACAACCCATTCACAAGAACGTCGCTCCGCCGAAGCCTGGGCCTCATTAAGAAGGACATCAAGCAGAAGACACTCAAACCTGTCCCTGAAGGAGCTGGGGGTGACAAGAAAGAGGAGAAAGAAGAGAAGGAGGAGAAGGAGGCGAAAGAGGAGAAGGAGGAGAAGGAGGAGGAGGTGTTGGAGGAAATGGAGGAGTCATACACGCTGCCAGAAATACCCCACACACCTCTGTCAGGTACAGGCTCCAATGCATGTTTTATACCTTATTAAATGAATAAGGATGAAGCTGTGAAGGAAAAGAGAAAACATGAACCATGTTGTAGGACATGCAAAAGAGATGAAGGGTCATATTATGCAATATATATGTGTTTCTACCAACAGGTGACACTAGCTAAAGCTAGAAAGGGGTTCAGTCCAGATTATCTGCTAATGTAAGGGTTTAAAGATCCACTCTTCAGATTCTTCTTGGCCTCTGTGATTGATATCTAAAATGTTAGGATTTAAAAAAAAAGTCTACAAGGACATAAGATTTATGGTTAGCGGCGTGTGGATTAGCAGATTTGCTTGTGAGTTGTTGCAGGACAGCCTCCGTTTAGTTTGCATAGGCCTTTCTACCTGCATCGTCCTCCTCTGGGCAAGTTTGAGATTTAAGAGAAGAATATCTTTTTAACTCCAGAAAAGTTGACAAAAGCAAGTAAAATATGAGCAAGATGACGAAAATAATCAATTATGTGTCAAGACCTTTATCTGTCTATTATTTTTTACCATGGGACAGAGAAAAAAACTGCATTTGTCCTGTTGTTGAAAGGCACTTACAGCTACGAGCAAGAATTCAAAACAGAACCTCGTCACTCTGTCCGTACATTCAGCACTCTGTTCCTTATCTTTCTCTGTTGGTGCAACAGAAGCAGACAAAAATAAGGATCTGGTGTCTGCTGTAAATACACTGAGTTTACCTGTACACAAAAGCTTTCTTGAATAAGATCCGCTGGTTCAACTATTAAAACATCAATTAGACTTAGAAGAATTAGAAAGGACTGTATGAATATTATTAAACATTAGAATTTAATTAATAGAACAGAATATATCGAGGGGTTTGTGCATATTTGGGTATTTCAAGTTTGCTTATAAAAGCAGAAAACTGGAAAAAATATATATTCTTAAATCCAAAAAGAAAAAAAAGAAAATAAAACTTTCCTTTATTCTGTAATCTTCTGAGAAAACAATAAATGATGTTTTCACAAGATAAATTTCTCTTGCATAACATAAGGGCGCTGCAGTATTGTCCACCTAACCATGACTGTGCCTTTGATTCCTGAAGTCTTTGGTGTCTGCGTAAAGTTGACAAAAAAAATAATAAGGTCCCACACTCTAATATTTCATTGGACCTCCTTTAGCTTTGATTACAGCACTCATTCTCTGTGGCATTGTTTCCATAAGCTTCTGCAATGTCACCAGATTTATTTCCATCCAGTGTCGCATTCATTTTTCACCAAGATCTTCTATTGATGATGGGAGAGTCTGACCACTGCACAAAGCCTTCTCCAGCACATCCCAAAGATATTCAATGGGGTTAAGGTCTGGACTCTGTGATGTATCATACTCCCTGAACCACTCTTTCTCAATCTGAGCCCCATGAATCCTGGCATTGTCATCTTGGAATATGATCCATTGATGGAATAACCTGGTCATTCAGTATATTCACGTAGTCAGCTGAACTCATTCTTTGGACACATAATGTTGCTGAACCTAGACCTGAGCAACTGCAGCAACCCCAGATCATAGCACTGATTTTTATTTTTTCCTTAGAAACAAATGGCTACATTCAAGTGAAAGCAAAAGGCTTCTGCTAAATTTCCATAATAAATAAATAATAAAAGTGCAAACAAGTCAAAAACAAGTCTGTATTTTCCATAAATGAAACAGAATCAATACGACAGCCTGGGGATGTTTCTTGCAGAAAAAACCTGGTGCTTCTCCAGATTCAGAAGATAAACACACAGATATGAATTCACATGAGATACCATGTGTCATAAACTGTAAAATTACATCTGAAAATTGCTCCAAAATCATATCCGTGGTCAGTTTAGACCAACAGAAGTTTTTTTTTTTTCACAGAGAGCTTCAAAATGAGTGACTTCTTATTATTATTTGCTTTACCAGGACCCCAAAGGATGTGTCGACACCAAATCACCAAAAAGACAGTAAACCTTTCAAATAAATGTCTTTTCTCCAGTGATGCAGATCAATAAGCTGATAGAGATGGAGGTGCTGGAGGAGGCTCACGTCAACTTGCTCTCCATGCGGCTGGAGTTCCAGCAGGAGTCTGAGCGTTCTGGCGAGGACTCGCCCATGGAGCTGTCCAAGAAGGAGAAAGACCTCAACCTCCTCTACGACGTTCTGAGGAAGAAGATCTGCGACATAGTGCGCGACTCCAACTCTCTTCTCTCCAGAAACAAGGGGCTTCTGGTCCCTGTGGCCCGCATCATCCAGGAGGAGGAGAAGAGGGCGAAGGAGCTGGGAGGGCTACCAGACAGCTGGATGGAAGCCTGGAGGGAGGCCGTGAGCGAGGGTGTCAAGGCCAAGGTGGACAGAGTTCACTTGGATCATAGGGATGAGAACACCTCCTGGCTGGCAGTTCACCTGGGCCTGCTGGGTAAAGCCATCGTGGAGGACTTGGAGAACGTGAAGAGAGAGCTGAGGTGGTCCTATCCGCCCAGCTTTAAAGTCTTCAGCACCTACGTCCAGAGTTACCACAGAGTCGTCGGGCAGCACCTGAAGAAACTGGAGGGGCAGGTGACAGAGCTGAAGGATCTGTACGCCCTGCTGGACTGGATCCTCAACAAGTACAAGAGGTCAGTGGAGGCTGGTTTTACAGTTACCCATCAGGAAAACACTTTCACACAGTTTAACTTGAGACCTGGCTGCTGGTTCTTCACCTTTTGGACATTTAGACCTGCTGGTAGGAGCATCAAACCAATAAAAGTCACCAACCCTCTCTTCCGAAGGCACATTTACTTATTTGCTTATTTATTTTTAACAAGAATTTTTGAGAAAAGGCACTTTTTAGTGTCAAAATGAAGGTCATGGAGTCTGAATCATATTATTTTCCCCTGTGCTTTGCTGCACAGATTTTGCCCTCTTACTCTACAAGCCCCACAGCATGATGCTGCCCCCACCATGCTCATGGTGTCCACAGCATCTGGTCAGATGTCCAAAAAGCTCCATTTGTGTCAAGCCTTGATCTGAAGCTGCAGGTTTTGTGGCATGTACAAATTGTTTTTCTGCTGGTAGAGGAATCAAACCAATAAACGTCACCTATGCTCTCTTCTAAAGTTATATTTAAACTTTATAGCTACAGCAGCTATAAAAACGTGATGTTTTTCCCCAGTTATTGCTTTAGTAAACAAGACTCCAAAGAGCCATGACCAATATGGTTCTGCAGTTTTTCTACAGTATATTGTGTAAAACAAGTGACCGCATTCAACCCCTTTCAAGCCAGTATTTATTTGATGCACCTTTGGCCACAATCACAGCACTGAGGAAAGGTCTTAGTCGGGCTTGCGCATTTTTAAGTTTACTGCATTTTTATCATTTTTCTATGCAAATCTGTCAAGATACTCCATAATCAGACAAACACAGCCATTGTCAAGTATAAAGCACAAACTCAGATTTGGACTGAGGTTTCAGTCACTCCAGAACTTGTTGTCTTTAGACCGCTTCAGTGTAGCTTCACCTTTGCTTTGGCTCATTGTCTTGTTGAAAAATAAATGTTCTCCCAATTTGCAGTTCTCTTGGAGGCTCGATCCAATTGTCCTCCAGGTCCCCCACCCTCTATACTTTGCTGCATGGGTTTTACCCTCTAGTAGGCGGTTTAGACTTCTGACGTGCACCTCCCCAGAAATGTAACTATGTGCCGCGGTGATCCAAAACAATTGATTGTTTTGGGTCAATACAGAAAAGCTAACTGAGGAGGTTCTGAGATGACTCGTGGCACCATTGTTGAAAGTGAAGCAGGAAGTAGAAGCAAAAATTAACCCGACTGGCAAAACAGACACAGCAGCCGACGAGAGTATGAGTGTAAATGGCTTGCAGTTATGTCACGCAGTACCTTAAAAGAGCCTTAAGTGTACAAGCTCACGGCATGATGCTGCCACCACCATGCTTCACAACCGACATGGTGTGTTTGTCTCTGAATTAAACGTCAGTCTTATATGAAAAGCTGGATTTGTAGTCATAGTAGGCTAGGTACTAAAATCACAGGGATTTAAAACAATCTGTCAATGTGTTTTTTATGATTAACACCACAGAGATTCGTCTCAGCTCGGGTTTGGAGACTTCAGCAGTTCCAGCATTTTGGCTTCTTTCATTTGAAAGCTGGGCGTTTACCAAAAAGAGAAACTATAAGTCAGCATATGTCAAGATCTCAACCGCTGCTGATGGTTGTTGTTTACTAGAAAACAGTTCCTTTTTATTCCTTTATGATTCAAGGAAGAACTAAAATAACAAGTAGACCATTTAACAGCAGAAAGTTTATGTTCTGCTGCATCTGTTCTTAATTTATTTAGTTTAGAAATCCTTGCATTTGCATTTTTTCCAACAGTTGTAACATAAATATACTGGAAAGGAGAAAGACATGGATGTCATTTAGCAAAAGTCTTGAGATGGAATTGAATCTGGGACATTATATATTTTGCAAACGTGACCCAGACTGGATGTCCTCCAGGAAGCACCGCACTGTGTCTTCTTACCATCATACCGAGCCAGTGGGTTATAAAAGCCTACCTGTATCAATATTTACACTCGCATCTAAACCCTCATTTGAGTGCCCTCATCAAAACTTGTTCTCAGATGGAGCAGACGGGCATGTTTCAGCAGCACCAGCACAGGACCACAGCAAGCCTGAGAGGGGGGAAACAGTGTAAAAAAAAGATTAAAAAAATCGCAGCTGACGTTATTTGTTGAATCAGGCCAAAAGTAAAAATAAAAAAGTGCTCCGAACAACGTTTGGGAGACCAAAAATAAACAGCTGATCTGATGAAAAGGATCGCCACGCTCTCCCGAGGCCGAAATGGAAAAATTTAAAATCAGGTCATGTCCACGTTTCTCACAGCTCATGCATTTTAGAAATCACACGCTTTCCTTTGCACAAAGCAGTTTATTTATTAACTGCAACGGACATTACAGCTCCCTCCTGCAATTACTTGTTGTCGAAACAGCTGGACTTGTTTTTGTGTTGTCTCCAAGTCCTTATTCCCAGTTGTGTTCACATCACAAAGGTCTGCTATAATCTGGTCAGGCTGGTCATGTGAATTCTTCTTTCCTCCGACATGAGGCAACACGTCTCCAGCTTAGTGCCCACAGGTGCCTGCAGCACCGTGACGTGTTATGAACTGTGTCTTATTTCAACAGTGAGAGGATCATGGGAAGTTTGTCGCTGCAGCCAGACATGGAGGGCGAGAGCACTGAACTGCAGCTGGAGGAAGAGTTCCTGAAGCAGCTGAAGGAGAAGTACTGCCGCACGATGAGGGTGAGGAGCACTCAGAACTGGAGACGTCTCAAGATACAGGATACAGTTTTAAATAAAAGAACAGACAGGTTCTAGTTATGTTTTAGAGTTTAGCTAGTTTCCATTTAAATTAAACTTTGATAAATAAAGATAAATATTTAACTCATTAATTAAGCTTGCTTTCATTCGCCTTGGTGACATATTCAGTCTAATTTGCAGCTCACCAAGATTTACCAGTGATGCTGAGCGTGATTATCTGGTTTAAAGCATCCTTAACTTGCTTAAATCTAATTTTATATACTAGTTGTAATGTTAGACATCTAGATTTTCCTCATCCCAGTTTCAAAAAACACTTTACTAGAATTTATCTGGACATTTAAAATAATGTGTAATGTAAGTGCAATGCTAAACTCAGCGTTTCATGAAATATGTCTTCAATGTACATTAGTTTAGGCCCAATAATTACATACTTTTATATATTTCTTTATTTATTTTCCTTTCTTTTGGTTGTTTTTCTGCTATTTAACTCTTAAAGGGATTAAATTAGATATTTTGTTGTTGTAAGTGTTTCGTACTCGCTAAAATTTTCACTTTGCATACACATTTTTACATGAAATTAGGATTTCTTTAAATTTCCGGTTAGTCAAAGTTCAGATATTTTAATAAATCCTGTTGCTGTAGCCGGGGGGGAGCATTTAAATGCTCACTGATGATGAGTTAAGTTTGTCACAACCCAGCTCAAAGAAAGAACGTGTGTTGTTGAGACAACACATGAATCATGTCAAAGCACAGTCAGTAAACACGTAATGTTCGTAGTGCATCACTGCAATCTGAGCTTCTTCTCATTTCTCTCTCTTTACGGGTGTGTCATTAGTCACATCTGCATCTGAGAGTCAGCGAATGTTGCAGCTCTAAATAGAGCCGGTTCTCAGAAACGACGTGTCTTGCCTGTTGTTGCTGAATCTCAAGTTTCTGCAGCATCTTTAACGGACTGACTGTTTTCTGCAGGAGGACATGAAGCCTTCGCTCGACAGAGTCATCACCCTGGAAAACGAGGAGGTTTGGCAGGAGAAAAATGCTCCAGAGAAGGAGGATAACGTCCTCTGCTCAAAGTTTCCTATGGACATTTGGACGGTACGATGCAGAGACACCGGAAATTTATTCAGCTTCAGATGTCACGTTGCATTAATACTCTTAATGATATCATACTCTTTAATTTCATCTGGTCAAAATGTGTGTCTTTAACATACACTTACTTAAACACGTATATATTTTTTTTGAATTTGACCTTGCGAGTAAATAATTATATGTTAGTAAATGTTTAAACAGGTACCTTTGTTTTTAGGCCCAGTAAATGTTAAATTGTATATATTATTTCTATGGAGTAGTGGTTAGTGGTGCAGCTTGGGATTGAGGGGCCCTCAGCAAGCATCTAACCCCAAAATTGCTCCCCGGGTGCAGTCCTTAGACGCTGCTGCCCACTGCTCCAACTGTACACACCACTGTGTGAACAAATGGATGGGTCAAATAGCAGGAACTGCAATTAAAGGTTCAATTGTTATTATTATTTGTTCTTTAACTGTAGTCTAAATGATTGCTGCAGTGCATGGATTCAACCATGTGGTGGCAGCACAGTGCTTCACCTTCTCCGTCTTTGTCTCTTTCTCAACAGCATGTTAAAAGCAACGTAACGCATGCTTCAAGAGTTGATGCACAGCTGGAACAGAAGGTGCTCTCTCACTGCCTCGAGGAACTGCAACAGTTCCCCAAGAGGTGCGTTAACGCAGAAACTCACAGACTGCAAATGTTAAGAATGATTTTTAGCTTTTACATGTGCCACAAAACCTTTAATAGACATTGCTCTTGAGAGCTGTTTATTTGAAGAAAACTTTTGGGATGCAAATCTTCTAACATCTTCTCAGTAATCCTATATAAGGCAGTTTTTCATACATGACTAATGTTTTGATGCAAACACTAACATCTGATCTGATCATTTTATTTAACGTCCATGGATACAGTTACGTTGGAACCTCAGATCAGAATGTTTTTTTTTTTAATTTTATTTCTTCATTACATTCTATTCCTCTTCCTGTGACGAATGAACTTTTGTGGCATCTTCATGAAATCTGAGCCTGAATCTAACTGCGTTAACTGGAGCATTAAAACCCTTTTGTTCGTCTGGCAGGTTCAGTCCTGCCTCTTCTTTCCCCTCCTCTGATTTAAAGTCTGTTTTTCCTCTGCAGGTTTGAGTCAGAGTTCTTGCGTCACTGCGGCGAGCTCAAGCCACAGCCAATATGGACAGAGTATCAAATAACCTACATCAACAGCTTCACCTCTTTACAGTAAGTCACGTGAATGTTGTCGCTTTGCCATTTGTCTGGTATGACAAAGGGAAAATGCAGGGCGGTTTTAGAACATTAAAGTCCCAGTGTGTAGGATTTAGTGACATCCAGTGGTAAGTTTGCAAATTGCAACCAGCTGAATAACTCCTCCATCATCCTCCTCTTCCAAGCAGGCAGGAAATGCTACAATGGATGCTTAAAATACAAAAAAAACTCCACAAAGCAAGTTGATTCGTGCACATTTTATAAAAAATGTTTGTACTCACGCCTCACAGCAAGAAGGTTCTGGAAAAAATCTCAACCTTTTTCTAAATCTAACCCAGTTGTTTTCTCTCCTTAAAGCCCTCAGACACTGACTGCTGTTTTTCCTCCTGCAGGGAGCACATGGAGGGATACCGGGACAAATGTCCAGGTGAAGTGGAAGGCTTCAAGAAAGAGGCGAAGTGGCTGATTGACAGGCTGCTGCAGGGCCTCGAGGACCAGTTCAAAGATGATATCAAGGTATTACAGTCCGTCGGATCAAAAACTATTAGGTGAAAAGCCACATCTCCTAAGGAAAATTAGAGTAACTTCAGTTAGAGTAACAACAATGCAGCCCTCCCTCAGATCTATGGAGACTAAAAATAAAGTTGCACTGTGTTGTGACTCTGGATCTTCCCTGTATGTTGTTTTCCAGCTGTACCTGAGGAGAATGATGACGAGGAAGTGGCTCACCAGCGACGAAGACTTCACTCCCCTTTACAAACGGACGGAGCAGCTTTCAGAGCACTGTGAGCTCATGAAGCCTCCACATGCCCAGGTGAGGAGGAAGAGGATGCTTTATTAAATCTATGTGGTTGACCAACACCTCCTAATGTCAACAATAAGCCATGACGTTCACAGCTAGGGCTAAACTTTTACTGGCATTAGTCCTATTGTGATTGGACAAATCCTAATAATACAAGGAGGGACTAGAGATTCTGGTGAGTGCTGTAGGCATTCCCAAATGATGCTACTCAGAGATACCGGCGTTGCGCAAGCAACCTAAAGTTATTTTTGTGAGCACACTTTTGCTTTTTCTATTTCACATGACTTCCTCCGTGTTTCTGACAGGAGTTTGCGAGTCAACTGCATTATTACGTGGCGAAGGAATACTTCAGCCAGCTGATGAAGAATAACTACACGTGCAAAAACCACAAACATGACAAGGCGGCAAACAAGATCCGTCAGGAGTGGAATAAGCTCACAGACCTGTTTAAAGACATGGTAACATATTTACTCATCTTTTCTTTTTTGAGCAGCCACAATGCCTTAACACTTCTTTTTTTAATGAAATCCTCAAATTCCACCTCAGGTCAGCCTTTTAGTTTCTGGTTATTTATTTATTTTTTCATTTGCAGGACACGACACACGAGTGGCTGCACCACGCTGGAAACGATCTGAGCGACATTATCGGACAGAAAAACAAGACGGACATCAAAAATCATCTGAAGCCTTTAGTAGAACACTACCCAGACTTCAGGTACGCATTTCTAACTCGACACAAATCGGAACTGCTTCATGCTTTTCAGCCACTGATAGGAGAATTGAATAACACTGACCATCTTGTGATGATTCAGTGTTCTGCTGGGAAACTTTTGGACCTGGCATTTGTTGGTGTGGATGTTACTTAGACATGTAGCACCCACCTAGACCAGATCAGGCACCCCCACCCCATAGCAATGACACTCCTTGATCAGCAGGATGTAGCCTGACACAGACACAGGCACAAAAACGCTTTAGGAACAACTCAAAAACAAAACATGAAGAGCAGCACAAGGTGTTGGCCTGGCCTCCAAATTCACTAGATCCCAAACTGATCAAGTATCTGTGGGATGATCCACACAGTACCCTAACCCTAACCCTCCCCTCAAAGGCCCCCCCACTAACAACATCCTGTTGCCAGACACCACAGGACACCCTCAGAAGGCCCATGTCCATTCTCTGATGAATCACAACAGTTTTGGAGGCACAAGGGAGACCTACATAATATTAGGAAGGTGCTCATAATGTTATGCCTGATCTGTGTATTTCTCTGTGTTCTCTACCTGCAGCCGTAAGCACCTGGCTGCCGTTCTGTACTTCAGGGGCCTGCTGAGGGGCCACGAACGCCGGGTAATACTCGATCAACTCACAGCGCTCAGGAAGGAGATGGGCAGCTATGACGCCGATAGGAGAGTTTTATTCGGTGACATGCAGGTCAACACCAACACAGACTGTCTGTCCATGCTGCCTTTCTCCTGCTTCGGCTTCCTGATGCCTCACAACTAAGGAAACACCACAGGTGAAATGCAAGTTCAGCACATGGACATCAAAAGCTGATGGTGCAGTTTTTCCCAGGGGGTTTCACCTGAACCGTCACTTTTATTTCACAGGAACATGTACGCATTTATTATTCTTTCTGCAAAACTTTCTTCCACCTTCAAAATCAAACACCAAGCCTGAATTGATCCACAGCCGGGAATTGGACTTTGTGGATCTCGTCTTTAGTCTCACTAAATATTTGTTGCTGTACATAATTTGAAATCTTTGAGAGTGAACAGGTTTAAATCTGAACCTGCAGCTGCAGATCAAATAAAGCTTGCAGATGGTCGAGATGACGACCAGAACAGATCAGCCAACGCCATCGACTATACATAAAAGATGCCACGCCTGACGAATCTATTCAGTGTGACACATGGAGTGTGTTTGTGTTCACGGGTTTTCTGAGGAATTAAGAGCTTGTGAAAAATGATAAATGTGAAGCGGTTTTGATGAGTGAAAATACGGTTTTGTCTTGTCAGAGTTTAAGGTGGCACACCGAACTCACCAGATTGTGTAAATATATGTGAAATGTAAATTTGTAAAATGTGAGCACCTCTTGTCTTTCTATCAGTAGCTGCAGGAAACTGCATGAAATGTGATTTTTATTTGCAGGTAATGTGTGTGAGGAGAGATCTGTGAAAACGTGTTTTTTGTTGTTAATAAAATCCTGTAAATCTGTCTGTACCTAGTACATCACTAATAATCAGAATAAAAGGTGTCATGTGAACACCTCATGGGACCACGGGAAGGCAGTTGAATGAGGCTCGTTTGAGCACTGCTAGCATCCCATGGAGAGGTTTGTGAGAGGGTTTACCAGCAGAACATGAGCCTTTATCAACTAAAAACACAACTTCCAAAGCAAAGAGGTAA
>JASGAT010342256.1:19656-33401 GCA_030220025.1 Chelon auratus | reverse complement strand
CCCCCCCCTCCGTCTGTCTGCAAATTTGTCTTCACAGGAGAGTAAAGAGCAAATACGTTCTCAGCGGCCGCAGAAGGTTAAAGTTTAACACACACTTGATAAGTGGAGGAAAGCGTCCTCCTGACAGCAGGTTACACAGACCAGAACCAGCTTCAAAGATTTTTATTTAAGTCCTGAAGAGGAGGAACTTGCGATCTAAATGATATCTGTTTCAAAACAAAAGAAAAAAGGATTTTGTTCTTGGAAAGCAGGCATACTGCATGTTGGAGGGAGGGGAAAACATAGCATGATATCATCCCATTGAGTTTATTTATATGTATGTGCGAGTGTATACATTTGTTTTGGCATTTTGATTTGAATGTCTGTTTAACTTCTTGATCTCGGCCTAATTTTCAGCTATAATTGTCCAATAATTTGTGTTTAACTGATGATTAATGTTGGGCATCCACATCAGTCCACCATTTATCTGCATGTGTCTTATTCGTCCTTACCACGGCCACCCAGCCCAGAGCCGGGATGCTCTCGCTCACGGCTGAGAGGTGGTTGAAGAGGGAGCTGCCGCGGTTTCGTTCTCTGAAGCTCTGGATCTCATGGATGTGTTCTGAAATCGGCTTCATCAGGTCCTGGAGCTCCGTCTGCAGGAGGAGAAGAGAGCAGAGACATTGCAAACAAGACAGATCAGGATGCAACGGTTTCAAAAGAAGGGGAGACGTTGGTGAGTGATTTCCAGATTAAGCTTTGACATTTATAATGATATCAAAGGCAGTTTGTCAATCATGACAAACCCTCTACGTGTATGTTTCAGATACTGTTCACTTCATGACACGGTTTCTATTTCCCTGACCACCCGTAACCCACTCTGCTACCCATTAATTCCTAAACTGGGCTGCAGGACAACGTCTACTTTTATTAGCCGGGTCCTTTTTCCATTGGAACTTCCAGAGCTCGGCTGCAGCGCAGCTCGCCTCCAGGCTCCCAGCTCCCCTCCCCATCGCTCCGTTCCTACTAACATTCCTCAGTTCATGGGGAGATCCCTCTGGCCTTGTAAGGCATACCGCTCCTGCAGTGTTTACAGTTTACCCATCACGCATGTGCCTGCGCTCACAAAGATCCAGGAACACGGTGTTTCATCGCCGAATTGTTGCTTACAGCAGAGAAATGAATGCAATGTGACGCATTCGCTGTTAACTGTGACAAGACATCATTCAGCTGCTGGCTGAACAAACAGCAGAGCTCTGGCTTGTTATTGAAGTTGTTGATGGCTTAAACTGTGCGGTTTGTATTTTCCTTTATTTTGTTGCCTAGCATACACAGATATGGAGATGAGGTGACGAAAATATTCACCAGCTTCGGTCGTTTTATGCGTGCATGTAAGGAAGCAATAAAAGCTGAAGTAAACTTTTTTTTTCCGACAAATTCTTCTCCCAATCAGATGCACATGATCCCTATAAGCAGAGATAGATGCCTCTTTCTCTGCTCCTCCAGCTGCTTTTATACTCAGGAAGTGCATCTAACATCTGTCTTTGAAGTAATATCCAATGTGTAACCATATTTCATTGCATTATTTTAAATAAAGGTAATGAGTGATGTTTACAGATAAACAAACTGCTCTTTTCAGTGTTATACTGTTGCATTACAGGATAATTATTATTACTGACATGCTGTCATGTAAATAGGATTGTAATATCTCTTTAGTGGGAAGGTAAATTAACTTTTATTGCCATGTAATCAACAACCGTTAAGGAACAGAGCTGTGAAACATCTATACAACTCATCTTCTCGGCTTTAGTGCAGTAGAAATAAAGTGAAACTATGCAATAAAAAGAACAGTAATATGTGGAGCTAAAGTAAATGTTGATTCCCAAAAGTCAAAGGAATCCATGCGTTAGTCGGAGCTGCCTGTTTCTCACAACTCTGCAGAGCAACAATGTTGTCATCATGTCTCCCTCTGAAAGTATTCTGTGAGTCACGGCCGAAGTCAGATTGTGGACTTCCCCCTCATTTAATCATGCAGCACTGCGAGGAAGAAGACAGAAATATGAGAGGGCATGACTGGCAGGTGCAGAGAGAGAGAGAGAGAGTGTGTGTCAAAAGGAAACCCACATTCCCAGATACACTGGGAGCTAAACTTTCTGGAAAATCTTCAGCGTTTGCACCACGTCACAACGGGAGCAAGAGTCCCATTTTCACTTCAGTCACAGGAACTGAAAGCGTTTCTGAGAAAATTCTTTTAAGGCATGTGTTGATGCCGTGACGCTGGGCAGCCGTGGGAAGATTCACACGCATCGCTGAAAAATCAAATGCAGAAACAATGAGCGAACGAAAATTTAAACTTCGGCTGCGAACTTAGTTCAACCCAGTTCTGTTGTTTACTCCCGAGGTCACCAATAAGTTAATATTAAACGTTAATTCCTAGTGTTTTGAAATGTACATAAGATTCCTCTGATAAGAAGTCAGCTGAGGCAGCGACGTGGACTGCAACAGTTGTGAATACAGACGAAGAGGGCGAGCCGGCAAACGGGATCAAAAACGTCGGCTCACATTATTTGACGGACTGAGCTCAGAGCGCAGGCCTCGACTTCCTATACAAGCACTGGATCAAAGGTAGAAAGCGGCGGACGACAATGGGAGAACAGCTGGAGGAGGGTTTTTAACGCTGTGGAAGTCAACTATGTGTGTGTGTGTGTGTGTGTGTGTGTGAACAGTCAGAACGCAGAGAGTCACACACAACGAGTCAACAGGCCAACCAGAGGTCACATGAGAGAGAGACGCCCACTTTCTCTGGCTCTCTCTCTCTCTCTTTGTCTAACGCTCCATCTAACCCTCTCTCGCTCTCACTCACACACTGACAACAGTCTCAAATATAGAACATGCCCATAAAAAGCCAGAGAGCACAACAGGACCGCGCTACGGAGAAAGGCCAGAAGTTTGTAAGCTGTGTGTGTGTGTGTGTTGAGAGAGAGGGCACTGCCACACTCTTTTCTACATCTGCACTGAGGACTACAGATATAGACATGGCCGGTTTTCTGGGAGGGGGCGTTTGCGTGTCTGTGCACTGAAAGGTTTTTAGGTCACGCTGCCCCGACCTGTTCGAGCTACACTGTTATACCGAGTTCCACCAGCATCAGCTTGATAATTGGTTTTCTTATTAAGAGTGTCTTCAACTGGGCTTTTAGAAATGAATCGAATCTTTCAGAGAGCTTCTGGGACTGATGCAGAACTACTCAGCAGTTCAAACTAAGCTGGAAGCCAGCTGTGTGGAAGAGAAATCAACCAAATTTAAAGGATTCACTGCATAATTAGCTGATCTATGCCGCAATGTAGCCTTAAGTCTCGATCAATCTCAATAATTTCAGCCCTGCCTGATTTGGTGACACGTGTAGTAACAGGTGGTAACAGCAAATGCAGCTATACGACGGGACAAAAAACAATTATGGAGGCCGTGAAACAAACTGTTTGTTGTTTTTGCAGCTCTTCATCTAACAGCTCACTGTGGCCGCTCCTTCTTGTTCCATTACAACCGAAACTATTTCAAGCTCACAGACAAACATGATGCAATTGCAGTTACTGCTTCATAATGAAAGTGAACTTTCATTATGTGTTTTTCCAGTAAAACACTTTTAAAGAAGCGTTCAGTTTTGCAGTAGAAGAAATCTCTGAACTCAACAGCTGTCGACTGATTTAGTATTCAAGATTCACATCTAGATATCTGTATATAGAGATTACATTAACAGGACTTTAATGCAGCTTTTTTCCCCTCTGGGGATATCACTACCTGTTGATAATAATACAAATATATAAATATTTTAATACTTAAGTTATCGAACCAAAGGCTCAGTCACCATTGTGTGACTTCATTCAGGGTACATTACATGTTTGGAGCAGGACTTGATAAAAGTTCATGAACTCTTCCTTCTCAAATTTTCCTTGTTTTGTTTAGTATTTTAGCCAGAAATGCTGAATTTTATTTCCTCTTCCCTCGTATCTCACTCTGTCCTCTCTTTGTCACCCCCCACCCCCTGGGCGTGTCCCTCTTTCTCTGTAAAACCCACACTCTTTCCTTGTTTGCATTTCTGACTGCCATCAAATGCTCTTTTCGCCACCTCTCAGCCAATGAGCTGACAGACAGGGAGTGATCACTTCCTGGTGGGCTCTGTGGGCCCTGAAGCACGCACACACACACAACACAAGCAGGAGGCCAATGGGATGATATCATATCGATTCTCTCACTCTCACACACACAAACTTTCTCTCCCAGCCCCTCTTTTCTCTATGTGTGAACGCGTTGGGAATGTGTTGTATTAGCGTTTTCTTGGTCAAAGAGCCGAGTAATCCCTATGTGAACAGCCCGTCCTGCTGGGGAACACAGGAGGGGAGGACAGAGACACACAGGACTCCAGCACGGACCATTTCTCTGTCAGGCTGCTGTTAACGGTGAAACATTTAATGCAGTTTATTTCTGACTGTCACTGTGGTTCACTCGCTCCAATTTACCGTAGACTTTTTATGCAGGCAGCTAATCACCTTGATGGTTTAAAGTCACATGGTAACAGTACTCGCACCACTCTAATGGCCTAGACACTAAACAAAGGATGACTTTAACGCCTTATGTCACCTGTGTTTGGACCAAAGACAATACAGCCAGCTAGCGACCAGCTAGCAACCAGCGCTACCAGCGTGAGATGAAATAACACTCCATACCAGCAGGTATTCCTCATTCATGAAGGAAAACTGAAAAGAACTGTCATACAGAGCTGGCCTCAAACAATTCATGCTGGTCAGCTCGTTGACTTTGCTCCCGGCAGTCAGTTAAGAAGTCAATATTAGGACCATAGACTGTAATAAAAATGGACGCCATGACAGCTCCGCAAAAGTGAAGCCAAAGCATGTGGAGCTCCCCCTGGTGGCTGGCTGCAGGATAAAGTTATAATCACTACCTCCTCCGTGTTCGGACTTGGGCCAAACTTGGCTGCAGCGGATGATCCAACATTTCTTTGTAACTGTTGGAGGGAGAGCAGAACGCAACTCAAAACCAAGACTAATGCAAGTGAGTCTAGCGGCTCATCGACAACGTGGCTCCACTCTTCGACAGTACTGAGCAGACGCTGGCTCCAAACTCACGAGACGGCATCGCCCACAGCCCTGAATTCTAGCCTCAGTTTGGCCGAAGGGAGGAAGTGGTAAAGACCATTCACTCTACAGCTTTACTTTACACCATTGTACCTTTGCAGGTTCCTGGTGTGTGGCAGCCATCTTGAGGAAAATTCTCTGAGTCTGCAGGGCGTTGTTCACCATCTCCGCCTGTCAGCAACAAAGAGACAAGCAGGTTATAAATGACTTTGTGTATTGTTATGTGCAATATGTTACCATGCCGTATGTGTTGATCATAAACAATGGTCTGACATTCTCGGATATTGTTTAGCATTTTCCTCCTGACAGTGGAAATCTAGACAGTGATCTGTCTGACTAACACACACACACACACTAGTCCCAGCCAGCCGTGTCCTGTGTGTGTTTGAGACCTCCAATTGTGGGGCCAAGGGAACCACCAGGGAGGCTTTCTCCATAAAAGGAGCCCTACAAACTTAAATAAAACCCCACTACCTCTGGCTCTTGCTTACACACTCCCCCTCCTCACCCCGTTCAGTGATGGGACACAGAGATAGAAAATGCATTTTCGAAGGGAAACGCAAGCGTTTTTTTTGTTTTTTGTTTTGTTTTTTTACATATCAGGGGAATTTCTTTTCTGAATGCCTTTTACTCCTCTGTTGTTCTGGGTCTATTCCAAGGACATTACACTGCTGCCAACTGGCTTACCATAAAACACACTCATAGTCCTGGTGGGAGTACGGGTCATTACCAGATAGGAAAAGGTGCTCCTTTAGCAGTTTGACTAATGAGGGTGAGGTTAAAGTGCAATGATACTCCCATCCCTGGCTTTATTGGTGACAGGAAAACTACACTTGCACAATTCGCCTGTCCCCTTTAAGACAATGGACCTCCCATACACACAGCCATGCCTAACTGGAAGTGGAAACTAGAGTTGGAAAATCCTGTTTCCAAGTGTGTAAGACGAGAGAGACAATCTGTGCTGGCTCAACTGTAACCAGCAGTTCACTCTTTTGGGGGGAGAGCGTCTGTCATTCCCGTTTGCACAATCTAGTTTCCTAACCAAGTATGAATCGGACATAGAATTCGAAATATTTAGGGATAGTGTTACTTCCTATTGAAGAAGTACTTATTGACACTGACACTGTCACACACTGGTTTGAGGAATACCACCTTCTTGATTTATTTATTTTTGGCGAGAACTGATCATAATTGACTGACAGGGTGGAGGTGGATCTGACAACTAGAACTTGGGGAGCCCAAATAATACCTTGCGTAACAGTCTATTTTATTCTAAATGTGACCATAAGTTACTTAATAAGAGACATACCGTCTTAAATAAGACTTGAGACCTGGGTCCTTTCCTAATAGACGTTGATGCAAGTGAACGCCCGTATTAGATCTTTGTTTCCAGCCAGTGGAGTCGCTACCGTCTGACACTGGCTTCACTTTTCAGACCCGAGGTAATGTCAGACCTGACGTTAATATTTACGTTAATATGCAGATGGAACTGTACGGATTAATCTAATTAAATGTCATGTCTGGTGCTGGTTATGTGGACTTTGCTGCCTTTGGCTAGTCTGTGTGCTCATCTAAGATAATTGGCATCTGGATTCAGATTCACAAACATGACAGCAGTTGGCAGGAGGGGGAATGCGTGTATTTCTGTAGTATATCAAGCTAAGCTATTCAGAGACAAAAACATGTCACACCAAAGATCTCACACAACCATGGAAAACTTCTGTGATGTGTGGTTTTCTGGGTCAAATTAGGGCACTGTCGATTGACTCATGCTTTAGTTCGATTCTGTAAGAATTGATCAAAGCTGATGCAGCAGAAGAGGAGTACTGCTCGCCATGAAGCTTAAACTGAATGGGTGTAAAATTGTAGGAGTGCTCCTTTAAATCCTGATTTTCCTTGGCAAACAATAGACTGGCAGCTGCTACAGCAGCAGCAGCTGTGGGAACATCTGTTTACAACAGCTGATGCATGGACGGCGTCTACAAGTGTCTCGTTATTCAAAGGCCAGCACTTGTGCCTGAATATCTGTGGCGAAGACTTACATGTTTCTCCACGTCGCTCCCTATAGCTCGGCTGTTGGCCAGGTAGTCCGACACTGGACCTCTCATCAGCACGTCGAAGGCCTCCATGCTGTGAGACAGACCTGGAAACATACGGGGACATCTCTCCTATCTCGGTACTGTTCTCAATACGGTGTTCAATCCTTAAAGCTCAAGCATTTGTAAAGGCGCAGACTTACCTCCATTGATGCCGTTGACACAGTCCCCGTTAGACATGCCGCTGGACGCCTGCATTGTGCCGGACATCTGCTCCAGGCGAGTCACGGCTCGCTCCAGTCGCTCCATTAATCCCTCCATGGTGACAAATCTAGAAGGCAGAGCAAGAGTACCTTCTTACAGTCAAGTGCAACTAATAATAGCTGAAATGACATCACATTTCATGCCTAATCTCTTTTATTTGTTTGGTAGCTAAATCGTCTTATTCCGCTCTATACAAGGAGGTCACAAGTCATGCTCAGATTCATCTTTCGCCACCCTGCTGTTTCTAATTTTTACACAAAAACTAAATGCAGCCTGAGCAGCTGGTTTTATATGAACACCGCCACTGTTTGAGCTGTCTGGCCATCAGCTGCAGTCACAATCACGGCCACAAACATATGAATTTTATCACATAATTGCGTTAAAGGAGGACAGAAACTGGTGGCCGGCTGAAAGAAAAGTCTGTGACTGACAAACACTGGAGGTATTTAAAGAAACCCTGATGAAATTCACATTATCTTTAGACATAAACAACAGGAAAGTCAGTCTGGCTGTTCTTTGGGTCTAACCAGATAAGCTTACTGTTAAAGAAGTAAACAAACTGAAACTGGACACTAATGAAATACATGAGAGAATTCAGCACAGACCTCGTCGTGTCTTCTACTTTAACACTCAGCAGACATATGTCTCACCATCAGGCAATGCAGGCCTGCTTCCAATATTTATTAGTCAACAGAGGAGGAATTCAATCCAGCAGACCACTGCATGTTTGCGCAAACTACTCCTAGGTAACACACACTTCCTAATCTGACACTTGCTACCTGTGTGTCCAGCACACACTCCAGAGTTATAAGCGACTTTACTTGCGTTACAAGAAACACCAGGAGGCGATGTATTGCTATGGCAACTATGCCGACTGAATTGTGCTCCCTGTCTGCAATCTTTGTAAATTATGTCTGGTAATTATGTGCTATGAGCAGCCAGCGTGTCCTGATGGGCGTCATCGGATGATCTCTCTGGAGAAATCTCCCAGCAGTGCCACATGCCTGCCACAGGACTCAGATGTTATTTCTATACTTTGTGGGTCACAACAGCTCGGCTTAGGCAAGACAGGAAACCTGAAGAGCCGTACGGAGGTGGACAACAAGTGGGTATTGACTAGGACTGAGCAGGTTGACGACTTTCGAACCTCCTTGTTTTGGGCTTTATCACGCAGGATTACAAAGACACTGCCACGTATAAACCGTTAAAAAAGACATTTCAAGACAAGAACATTAAATTTAGCCCAACAGCAAAATGATTATGAGCAACATTTTGAATAAACTGTAACCTAAACAGCAGAAGAAACAAGGTTTTAATAACATTTGCAACTGGAGACTGTAGGAATCACTGTCACGCTCTGTAACGACCTCCAACTTTGTTTATAAAGCATGAAGCAGAAACAGTCAGAGGCAAGATCCTCCATGGCAAACAATTTGTACGGTGACCTTGAGTGTTGTGAAAGGCGCCTATAAATAAAATGTATTATTATTATTATTATTATTAATGCAAAGATGTGGCCAGTGCTGCTCTGTTAGCCTTTAATATGATTATTCAGCCCATCACTAAAACATAATAGGAGACAGGAACAACAGGTGTTCAGCCTTCAGAGGTACATTTAAGTGTCCAGAGAAAGAAAACTGTAATATCCAGTAAAGCAGACACAGTCGTATAGCTTTAGTCTCAGCTATATGATGACAGTTGTCCCCATGTGTCTCCAACATTGAGACCCTCAGACCAAAACCAACAGCTGAGAAAGCACACATGTTCCTGCAGTGGAAAGATTTTACTGACTTCACCCTGACCCCCACTAATGTCTCCTGAACCCTTTGGCCTGGCATCTGATCTTTGGGGCTATATTCAGCTTCAGCCTGGGGTCTGCTGCTATGGGCTTACTGTAAGATATTCTAATGTAGGTCTCAGTGTCCCGCACCGTACACTAGGACAATGTTTAGATGACAGATAAAGCAGAAGTTTTGCAAAAGAAATAAATACATGAGAGTCAATGGAGTTGTTTCACTTGGTTTTGATTTAACTTTGTGTATACATGCATAGATGGTCTACTGGCTACGTCGTGGTTAATAAAGAGCTCTGAAATCCTTTAGACATAGAGTTCAAATGAGGCCTTGTTACAGCAACAGGTGTGAGGAATATATGTCAGAAAATCTAGTTGGATTAAGAGGCAGTTGCGTCAAGGAACTTTAATCATTTTACATGAAATAGCTGGAATTTGCTTGCTTTATATTTCCATAAAAATGTCACTCATATCCTATCTGGCATAAATGTTTACTTAAACTTGACCAAATCCAAGTTTTAAGCCAACATGAACAACATTTTAATTTCAATAGCTACCAAGTATACCTTGGCTGAAGCTTGGGGTGAAACTGTTCTGCACCTGACCTAGAAAAACCCAGACTAAAACCCACACAGCATAATTGTCCTGCTCCAAACTGGTTCATCCCAGGGGCTCATCGAGCACCCCCAGGCCAAAGACGAGACGCCGTCACACCATAATACATAAGATGACATGACACTGGCATGCTGGCAGGACTTTCACCGCCCCTCCAATCTGATGCTTCGTAGTCCGCCCCACATTATCACCGTTGCTTCAAGAGTCAAACGAGACAACGGGAGGAATCTATCTATCTATCTATCTATCTGTCACACTGCGCCCATTCTGTGCCAAAATGTAAGAACGCGCTGTGCGCAATGGAGCAGGTGAGGATGACTTTGTTTGGACATTACTGCGCAGAGACGCACACCCCCACGGCAGGACTATATCCCTACGCCCCACCCTGAAATTAACTAAACTTGATATTCATAATGTAAAATATTAATAAAATCACCAGTGCTCCTATAAAAAGACCTTACCTCCCTTCTCTTGTCTGCTGTAAATTTCTCTCTGGATGTCTAGTATTTTCTGTCAATATCCCCGGACGGATTCGTGGCAGTGTGCTGTTTGCTTTTCGGTCCCCTCCTGCCTCCCTGCCCCGTCACTCAGCTGCTCGCAGCACCGGCTCTCTTCCGGGATGTCCTAATTAAGCAACACGGCGAACCTGAGAGCCAGACGGCTCGCAAAGACCAGGACCGTGACTCAGTGCCGCAGTATCTCCTCTGGGACGGACGGACATTTACCTCGCAGGCAACATGGCAGCCTCAGAGAGCCCCGCTAAAAATAGACTGATGATTGACGCCGTGTTAATGTCCGCATGTGTCTCTCTTGAGGAAACGACCCTTCGCTTTCAGGAGAGCCATCTTCATCTTCCTAGAAATGCATGGGAATGAAGTCAATTTTTAGCCCCAACTTGGAAATCCCCCTTTAAAATCTAAGCATGAGAACTGCACTATTTATATCAACTGCTGCTCCAAAGTAGGTCTCACAGCCTGGACACTTAACAGTTAATAATACCACAACATTAAAACCACTGACAGGAGAAGTAAATAACATTGACCATCTTGTGACAATAAAATGTTCTGCTTGGAAACTTTTGGATCTGCAATTCATGTGGATGTTACTTAGACATGTACCACCCATCTAGACCAGACCAGGCACCTCCACCCCATAGCAATGAAACTCCTTGATGGCAGCAGCCATCCCCAGCAGGATGCAGTCTGACACAGGCACACAACTAAAAAACATGAAAAACAGCACAAGGTGTTGACCTGGCCTCCAAATTCACTAGATCCCAAACTGATCAAGTATCTGTGGGATGATCCACAGAGGCCCCTCCCCCAACACATAGGACCCAAGGTCCCCACTAACAACAGACACCACCCTCAGAAGGTACATGTCTCTGATGAGTCAGTTGGAGGCACAAGGGAGAACTATACAATATTAGGAAGGTCTCAATATAATCTGTGAAGCCGCAGCAGATTTTATAGCCATCTTATGTCACGGTGCATCACTCTCCATTAACAACTTGAGTGCCTCTTTAAAGTCAAACTTTTTTAATAAAAAGTTAATCTGGTTCTGTCATGAGGTCAGATGCTATGGTAGCTGCAGATTTTACCCACAAGGCCTTGCTGCATCCCTGCTGTGTCACGGTCACCCACCGACGGTAGCCATGTGGCCCCGGTTCAGGTTTCACATGTCGACCGAAATACTCCTCTGACTCGAGGGGAAGAAGGAAGAGGACGAGCAGCTTGTTCTTTTGAACATGACTTATTGATTAGAGAACGCATGAATCATTGATAAACTGAGTCCTCTGAGACTTTATTATGTGTCCATGTAACACCCTCTCTGGGTGTGACTGTAACGTTAGCGCTTCACATAACGTTATCCCAGAAGTTTCACAGTCAGAGGGAGCAGTGCGGCATTTAGCTTGTGTTTTGTTTTGTTTTTTTGTTTGTTTTTTTGTCATTTTGCAAGTTAAGAAATAAGAAACACACTTTAAAAGTAGACTATGGATGTCCAAAGTGTTCAATATTAAATAAATGATCATGAAACTAATTAGCTCATAAACTGTCAACAGTATAAATTAATCAAAAATGTGCTCAGAACCTTCACAGACACACCAACATTATGTTCATATGATTAATTTGATTTATTTGATTTTCTAAAAACAGGTATTTTAACTTCACAATGTAATTTCTCCAGCTCCTTTTCCTTTGTGTAACAACAAAATCAAACTCTTGCTTTAAATGCACACAGACATGGTTGCTAACCTTTTTATTTAGGACAACAAGTCTGCACATGCTACCAACCTAGCGTGCAAACCAGCTAGGTTTGCGAAATTTTGGTCTGTTTCATCAAAATTGTAACATGAGCTAAGTTTTTACATGTTTCACTTATCCAAGCTAAGACCATAAAGGCCGCTCATGAAAACACCTTTTGTGAAACAGGCCTCTGGTTTAATACTCTGAATCAAAGTGAAGAGAAAGTGTTGACAGTGGTAGCGCTAATGCTAGTTAGCTAATTAGACCTCAGTGTTTTAGAATAGATATGAAACTAAAATGCCAAATAACGACAAACCAATGTGCCAGAATGTTGATGTGTGTTGTTCTGGTTGGTTTATATACATATTTTACACAGTTATCATGTATTTTTTTTGTTTAATAATGAACTCTTCGGGTTTACATACATTTAGAGAAGTATTCTAAGGTGCATGTGAAGAAGGGAGTTCACAAAAGACAGATTTATAAAGTCATTGCTTCCGAGTGCAGTCTGCATGAAAAGAAAAGTCACCAGGCCTTTTTTTTTTTTTTTTAAATATAGAACCTTTTATTTCAATTTGAGTAAATGGTGATGAAGTTTTGAAGAAA
This sequence comes from Chelon auratus, assembly GCA_030220025.1. Taxonomy (NCBI): domain Eukaryota; kingdom Metazoa; phylum Chordata; class Actinopteri; order Mugiliformes; family Mugilidae; genus Chelon; species Chelon auratus. The sequence continues at coordinate 20,712 of JASGAT010342256.1, read as the reverse complement.
AGGTTTTTAATATCAACATGACCTTTTTGCATTTAAATAGTAACACTTTACATGCCTTCATCCAGTGACAATGAAAAGCTTCTTTAAAAAGTTTTTTTTTGTCATTTATTTTTCATATTTCCCTTGTAAGAAAGAGTTCAAGTATAAAAATTTCCCAACAGTGTAAAACAGCCCATCTGATGAATATTAAGCAAAAGAAGCACAGCTACTGAAACCTCGACAACGACTATACATTCTAGTAGAGAAAAGCAGCATTTTTGCTTGTTTTTGTCAAAATTATTGTATATATTTTTTTTCCCCTCTCATCTAAACACAGAAGAGGCAGAGTACAATCTGCATGCGAGCGGGCCTGCAATTTAAATAAAGTTCTTCCATACAAAAGGCATTAAGCTAATATTTAATGTCTAAAGAATCAAAAAGATAAAAAATAAAAGTACAGTGCACATAACAGTATCTTAAATAACTCCTACATCAACATCTTTTGGTTGAGTATGTTAATAATAATAATGATAATAATAATAATACTAATAAAACTAATCAATAACTTATATATGCCTTGAGATGAGTACATAATAATATTATTAATACAGTACCGCCACTAAGTCTCTACTCTCAGAGCGTCAACATAGTCAACCCTCAAAAATAAATATCTTAAATAGTAGATTTCTCTCTCTTATTCTACTTTTTTTCTCTTAAATAGCAGTAAAAATGTAAGGCACACGAACGTCAAAGAGTAAACCCCCGTCCTCTCCACCCCACCTGGTGTCCTTGACAGATTTGAGGCAGGCCAGTTGTTGGGGTGGCTTTGGTGAACGTGTTTGTGTACCTGACAGCAGACTACAGCAGCACAGAGGTGGAAATGCTGACAGCGTCAGCGCTGAATGACCGGTGGAGATGGGTGGGGGGCCTCGATGTGGGGCTCTGTGTTGGGTGGAGGGGCTGGTTCCCAATGGGCTCGGCTGGGGATTAAAATGTGACAGCTCAACAAACGAGCACAAGTGATGCGTTCTTTCCAGAGTGATCCGTCTGTGTAACGCTGGAGCGGCTCCGTCCGTC
>JASGAT010342256.1:3017-19636 GCA_030220025.1 Chelon auratus | reverse complement strand
CACCAACACCGCCCCCACCAACGCCACCAACGCCACCAACGCCAGCAGCTGCTCGCTCCCTCTTTCTTTTTCTTTCTCTCCGTCATAGACCACTGTGCTGCCTTTGTCTTTGACTGCTATGTGTGCAACTCTGGGTGTATGTGTGTCAGTATCTGAGTGAAATGTGGAAAAGCAACAGATTTAGTGTTTCTCATTGTCTGAAGCCATTTTCAACCTCTCTCCTTTTGTCAGTGCCGTTGTTTTGTTTGCCAAGTCCCCCTTTAGTCCAAGAGTCGAGTCAGAGTTGATGACATTTTCAGTTTTTTTGTTTCTTTTTCTTTTTTTTTTGTCTCATAGTGATTTGTTTGCTTTGCATAGGTCAAGAGGTCGAGACACGGAGTAAAAAACAAAAAGGGACATTCAGCATCAGGAAGATAAAAAGGTAGTTCTTCAAATGTGTGTGACACGACAAGTTACGACTCCTCGACTTCCTGACAAGAGGTCACGTAATAATAGCTAACACACTGGAAACGGTTCCATTTCCCTGATTATCAGAAAATATTAACTCCAAAAAATGCACTTGAAAAGACAAAAAGAAAAAAAAAAAAGAACGAGCAGAGCCCTCAATGTGTAATAATAACAATAATAAATAGAAATGTTATGAGGGCATTAAATAAACACTTGTGGAACACAACAAGTGAAAAAAGAGAGCATTTTCCTAAACTAACGTTAAAGACAGCAATAGGACTTGAAGGCTTAGTTGAACACCTATACCAACCACAGGGATTAGTTCCTGGATTCTCTTCTCTAGAAATAAGTACTCTACTACAATGATAATAGTAATGATAATTATAATAATAATCATAGTAATAACAACAACAATAATAATAGTAAATCATTATTTGTTCTGCGACTTTTTTTCATTTTCTGTTTATGTTTTTTTTTGGTTGAAGCACAGCAAGTTGGAAAGTTACTGTAAAAAGTTTCCACCTCACCATCATCACTACCACCACCACCATCATCACCATCATCATCACCTTTTAAGAGCAACTCTGCCTCTGAGTTGCTGACGTTCACACCCTTAAGGCCACTCCCTCTTTCTTTTCCTTCGCTCCTTGCAGCTGCTCAGCTGTGACCGGGGTCGGGCCTCCTCTCTCTGCGTGTCCAGTGGTTGCAGTGGCTGCTATTGCATGCGGCTATCGGCTTGCAACTGCTGAGGCTGGTACTGGCCGAAGGCTGCGGCTGCAGCGGCGGCTGAGCCCGGGGCGGCGGTGGCTAAAGGCTGCTGGACTGCATAGCCGTAGCCGGCAGTGGCCATGTAGCCTGTGGCAGCAGGGGAGGCGGCGTAAGGATATTGCTCGTATGCGGCGGCTGCGCTGGCTGCAGCTGCGGAGTACTGCGCATAGGCAGCCCCGGTGTAGTCGATGTAGGGGGACGAGGCCGTGGCAGGGGCAGCGGCTGTAGGCTGCACGTGGGGGATGACCACGCTAGGCTGAACGAAGGCCTGAGGGTACACATAGTGGGCCGGGATGCTGTAGGACAAACACACACATGTGACAGGTTATTTGATTCTGCATCGAGTGTCGGAACAGGACCCAAACAAAGCCCACCCTAAAACCCAACTCCACCACACTGCGGCCAAGCTCCCTCCCACCACCCAGCCCCAGTCCAATCCACCAGTCAAGAACACCAAGGAAATGCCTGCTAGTAGGGATTAGAACAACATAGGGTTGCCAAAATAGAAAACTCTGTGAAAAGAAGAGTGGAAGGTGAGGAAAACTTTGAACACCCAGAGGTTTGTAACCTGTGGGATACCCCTCTACTGAAAAATCACATCTGTATGATAACATTTGGAGGAAGTGATGACGTCATTTGATGGGATAAACGATGGAGACGGGTTTTACTATTCCTGTCATGGTCAGTTCTGAGTTTGTGTTGTGGAGAGGCAGAAGGACGTGAGATGAAAAGAAATAGAAAGAAGTTCGGGATCTGTAACCTGCAGCTCGTGCGTGGGTCACTTGCGGATTTGGCTGTGGTGCCGTCCCTGCCTGCTGGAGGGCGAGCAGGGCGTTGAGGGGGGCTTACAGTGCTGGGGGCAGGGGTGCGAACAGAGGAGATGAGCCCAGGGAAGCATTGTGAAAATGTCACTGCCACTTTGACAGCTGGACAGTTTTAAAAAGGGACGCTGCTGGCCATTTCCCCCTCTGTGTCGGGACAAAGAGCCGGGGGAGGCAGCGGGGGGAGCTGGGACTAGGCTCTGCACAGAGAGGGATGTTTCTATTAAATAAACAGTTCTGAACAATGAGCACATTCTGCCCTCCATGACATAGCCTTATCCCGGCCCCAAACTCTATAAGGTCTGGAAACTCAGTTGGACAGCACGCCTGAGGGGAGCTTTGGAAATTCATATGGGTGTTTAAGAGAAATTAAGAGTCAGCTTTTGACATTTAAGTTCAATTGCACTTTAACTGGAATGGAATGAGAAGCATCCTGCTTAACAGATACTGAAAAAGACTCCAGCAACAGCTACTCTTATGTGTCCGAGTTTGAAAAATAAAAGGCCCATAAATGCGTCAGACGACCGATACAATCAGTGGGCAGTCAGGTGGTCACTTTGGCGTCTGGACTGAGGTGCAGAATATGATAAAGAGTGAAAGGCAGGATCTATCGTGGCAACCCTATTGTGAGCACTCCATCATCCAATCCAATCCACATCTCAACCGAAAACAGTGGACCAGGAGAAAAACAGGAAAAACCCAAACAGCAAGGCGTCAAGAGAGGAAGAAATAAATAAAAATAGTTCACCTCGGCTACACTGATTACATTAACAACGACAAGGGCACGGCACAGTCACTCAGCTGAGAAGATAAAAATGTGAAAAGGGGAGGTGTAAACCAGCTCTTACTAAAGGGCGAAGCTCAGTGTCGCTACAAAACACATGCAAACACACAGGCTGGACGTGGTGGTGAGAAAACCTCTGCACTGAAAAGACTGGAAGAGTGTTTTCTCCAGAGTGACGCGAATTGGAAAACCTTCAGAGACGCTATTTCTACCATCATGTGATGCTGAAACTCTCTCTTTGAAACCCACCACTAATGAAACTCAGCAGGTCCAGGCAGGTTTTCAGGATAATTTTACTGGACGTCATCCGTACAGCTGCCCTAACGCAAAAGTCCCACACACTGGAGCGGAGATTTGAGGCCCTGTTATCTGGTGTTTGATGTAGAATCAGTAAATGACCAACAAATAGTAGGAACCTCCTCAAACTTGGAGTTTATGAGGCATGGCCGCTATCCAGTGTGTAGCGAAGACATACAAATGACAGACAATAGATTCACCAATTTTTGCCTGACATCAAACAAATTCTGTTTCCTGGACAAACACATTTATATATTAGAAAATAAAACTCTGTGTTGAGCTGCAGCGGACCATGAGAAAAGACAAACAAATAAAAGCGCTGACAAGGTTTTTACGCCTGGTGTAAGTAATAAATTAAAGTGATTACATCTACAGTCGAATAATTTAATTTAAAGTTGTCGTGCTCAGGAATTACAACATGCAAGACAAATTTTAGAGAAATGTTACAAAGCAGATCTAATAATCTCTTAATCTAATAACAACACGAGTTTCATTTCCGTGCATGCTTTTTTTTAACTGTTTTGTTTGACTTTAAGCTTCTACTGCAGTTGCAAGTCCGGATTTAATCTACAGACGCGCTGTATATGTGGAGGTGGACGTTATGTACTGTTTTCAGTTACAATCAGTATTTGAAGAAACTAGTTTGAATGAGCTGCCTGTAGCAGAGTGTGTTTTACTGGCTCTCAATTAATCTTGTGGGAACAGATTAAAGTTATACATTTTAAAGAGAGGACATCCAATGGTATGCACCCATCTACAAACTCTCAACTGTATGCATTTTGAGCTGTCCCCTTTTAGCTCTGTATCTATGGGACGGTAGAATACCACACACACAAACACGCACACACACACTCTCAGAGCATAAGCAGATTTTTGAGTCATGGGAAGCAAATCGTTGGCTCTCTTAAAAACAAAAAAGAAACGTCTCCCTGGAGATGCTCATAAAATAAGAAAATGACTATGCGGCTGATTTGTCTGACAGTCATGTCGGTACCTACGGTGCCAGTCATAGGTGCCAACGGGACTCATGGTCCGACTGTCCCTCCCTGTGCGTGACTGCGTGTCTTCATTGGAATGTCATATTCACGCTACCCAGCGGCCATTAAAGTTCAAGGCTAAATAAAGGTTGTCTTCCGCAGAGCATGCTCTCTGCTGAGGGACACGAAGCTAATACGTAAACATCTGCGCTGCTTCGATATACTTTTGTGACTACGACCATGTCACAGGCGGATCTGGTTTGTGATTTCACTCTATAACGATCTGAGTAATAATCCAAACGCAGAAAGGATCATGTTAGCTTCCGCTAAAACTGCAGACTCTAATCTGAGCTGTTGTCAAGTCAACACTGGAGTTTGAAATTAAAAAGTTTAACGGTTTAACTTTAACTAATTTAAAAGTTTTATAATTTTCTGTTTGAGTTTCTGAGCCGCTGCACGATTAGCAACTAACTGAACAGTCACACATGTCTGTAACTGTCATCTTCATACACTGATCAGGCATAACATTATGACCTAATATTGTGTAGGTCTCCCTTGTGCCTCCAAAACAGTTGTGACTCATCAGAGAATGGACGTGGACCTTCTGAGGGCGTCCTGTGGTGTCTGGCAACAGGTTGTTAGTGGGGGCCTTTGGGTCGTATGGTTTGAGGAGAGGGGGCTCTGTGGATCATCCCACAGATACTTGATCAGTTTGGGATCTAATGAATTTGGAGGCCAGGTCAACACCTTGTGCTTTTCTTCATGTTTTTTGAGCTGGGAAGTGGCTGCTGCCATCAAGGAGTGTCATTGCTATGGGGTGGGGGTGCCTGGTCTGGTCTAGGTGGGTGCTACACGTCTAAGTAACATCTACATGAATGCCAGGTCCAGAGGTTTCCCAGCAGAACATTGTATTGTCACAAGATGGTCAAAGTTGTTCAATTCTCCTGTCAGTGGTCATAATGTTGTGGCTGATCAGTGTATTATAGTCACCATATTGACTGCACCTCTCATCTGACTGATTCGTATAGTTTTTGGCAAAATAGTGAACCTGAATTTGTCAGTTTTATTGAAGGTACCTGCTCAGTTCCTCTTGTGACATTTGTGAACATAACGCATTGTGTAATTTGGCCGTGATCTGTACGAACGTATTTATTTTCCCAAACGTATTGTACTAGATTAATTTAAATATTCACGTTTGTATTCTGTCAGTTAACTTATAATGTAATACAAATTGCAATTTAGTTGATTTGTTTAAGCTCAAATTGGTACGGTACGTTGAGCCCTAAAACATGCACCCTGTTTAAATGGCCCCCACCCAGCTCATATATGACACAGAGAGACAGCTCACACACCCTCACCAGACCCCCCCCCCACCCCACACCCCCAACCCCTCCTCTCTAAAACACACACACACGCTACACAGAGCTTCATGCGACTGCAGCGTCAGCATTCGGGGCTTTGTGTGGTACAATGGGTGCGCTTGTTTTCCTTAACACCACGAGCCCATGTGACGAAAGCTCGCTCTGAGAGAATAAGAGAGAGAAAGAGAGACATCCAGACATTTGTTTGTGTCACACTGGAGACCTTGGTGCGCTGACCTGAGCTGAAATGTGCACGGATAAAGACACACACACACACACACACACACACACACACACACACAAACACAATAAAACCCTACATGTGCCAATGCAATCTGACACGTCCCAGCACGTACAGCCCTTGTAATAGCTGATAGGTCTGTCATTCATTCATAAGACACCCACATTTCTGATGGAGGGAAGAGGAAGGACAGCTGGCGATAATATGGCAAAAGTGAGACGCTCTCAAAGTGAATCCGTCTCCGCTACGTTGCGTTAATGTTAGAAAACACCAGGAAGATGCTATGAGCGCACACACAAGCGGTGATGGGCTTGGTTATTCTGGGGGTAAAAGTGTGAGGTGTTGGGGCATGAGAGGGGGTAAAAATAAGAAAGAGAGAGAGAAACTCCACACAGAAACTTCAGCACTCACTCAAACAAGACAACCAAGAGGAATAAAACACGTGAAACAGCACATCCTGTTAAACAAAACAGGCCAACCACAAGCTAAAAGCAACAGTGAAACACAAAAACGTTGCTCCTTCCACAAAAAAATGAAAAAGAACACCTCAACCAATCCAGCTTTTTTCTTTTCTTTTTTTTTTTTGTCACTAAATTACAAAAGCACACGGTTTAGCTACCAACACCACTTCATAACCGCACACCAAGCTAAGTTCTATTCAAGTGAAAGTCAAACCCCACGTACATGCATCTGTAATCACCATTTTTCGAGAGCTCGCTTGTGTGTGTCTGAGTCTACAGGTAATTCCTTTCTCTGATCTGTGATTACTCTTGCAGAACTATTCCACAAAGCAGCGCAGTTAGCTTAACCGAGAGCGAAGCCTGTCGGACCAGAGAAAGATAGATAACATTGGGTCAGGCGGGAGGTTTATGGAAGTATGCACTCACACTCAACACACATTTCTACAAACAGGCAAACCTAGAGAAGGCAGTTTGACGTTTTCTTTTTTTTTTAGGTGGACGATGATTTTGATAAAAATGAACATTACTGTCCACTTGTCATTATCTGCCATCATGTGTTCAAGGAAAAAAAAAAGAATAAAGTGTAATTATTTATAGTATGAATCAACTGAGAAGGTTAAAACATGTTTGAATAATTTAGTTAATTTACATCTTAGCATCCCTTCCAAAAGTAGAGTCAGTCCTTACCCATAAGGCCTTTGGATGAACGCAGGGTGAATTTGGGGAACGCCAAAGGTAAAACCTGCGAAACAGAATAACTTTCAGTAAAAACACAACAGAAACCAGAAGCCTGGACATTTCTCTGTGACATGAGGTGCAAATTTATGACCCAATAACGTGCTCACATGTTAGACACCGGAAAAACAAAGAAAGACTACCTGGCTGCATCACTCGAGGCTTGGCCCCCAGGTAGGCCAGGTTCACGTTGGCCTTCCTGCCGTCGATGATCGGGTTGGGGTCCTTGCAGGCCCGATCTGCGGCCGAGCGGTCCGCCATCGTCACCTGGCAGGGGAAAAGGACAATTAGAGCATGTGTTTAAGGGTGCCTTCCTTTCTCCTGCCTTTATGTTACAGATTGTTGTGTATAAACCCGAGGGCAGAGTGTGTGCTCGCAAGTGCAAGAGTCCCTGCTTCTGTACGTGTGGCCCATCATTAACATTGGCAAGCGTCTGGCACACATTTATCACCCTCATGTGGATGTGATGTAACTATCAGCAGTGAATGGGAGCCAGGCAGAGATGTCTGGGCGCTATCTCTCAGATTAGGAGCTTCATAGCCACCAGCTCTCACACAGACAGTTATATGACAGGGAGAGAAGTTGGATACATAAATATGAAGTAGATGGAACAATACAAAAATAAGTGAAGCAAAAGTGGGAGTTTAATTTTACAGTGAAATGTTGTTCCCAACAAAGAAATGCATCTAATAAACTGTTTTAAGAAGTGATCTCCTGTTGCATAGGTCAATCTGACAGCACACTATCACCAAATAAAGTTATTAAATCAACTCTGAGTGACTCAACTGCTTTTATTCCCATGTTTTATGGCATGTTTGAGCAGGATCTATTTCTTTTTTTTTCTTTTTTTTTTTGAACTGTTCTGACACGAAGAAACCATAAAAGGTGCAAATATCAAGACATTATTGTTGGTTTTTGTTTTTCTCAGCCCGGCAGCGCTGTCAGCGCCGAGGACAGCTCGTTCAAAAACGTGTCAGGGCGCATACCGACGCGCAACAAGTCGGTGGGTGTGAGATTGCAGCAGAAACCAGTGACAAAATTAAGCAATGACCCGCTTATCAAAACATAAACATGTCATGACCGCACATATATATCAGCGTTAGTCATGATGTTGTGAAAGACAGAGACGCACTAAAACTGGTCGGATGTCCCTAAAGTTTTACACGGACTTGTGCGTAAAGCTGAGAGACTGCTTATTATAATAGAGATACTTACAAATCCATAACCTCTAGACTTGCCGGTCTGTCTGTCGGTGATGACCACAGCTTCTTCAATCTCTCCAAACACCTCAAAATATTTCCTGAGACTTGAATCCGTGGTGTGGTACGGCAGACCCCCGACAAAAATCTTCGTGTAGGTCGTGTCCTTTTGCGTGGTGTGCATCGTTAGTGCAAAATACAATAAATAGAAACAATTTTTTTTTAAAAAAAGGAAATATGTATAATAGTGCAAATTCTCCTTATCGTTTTCTTTTTTTTTTTTTGGGTTTGAGAAAGTGGGAGATCAGCTGGCTCTGTCAGATTCTCAAACAAAAAGGGAAAGCAAAACAAAAACTCGACAATGTTGAAGCCTGGAGGTAGATTGACAATCTTGCGACAGTGAAGAGGGAAGTAATATGGAGCGGATTGTCCCACAGAGACCGTCAGGTGTTTCCAGCTCTTCTTGGTAACTCAGCCGTCTAACTAAATAGGCTTGGGACCCATTCCTAAAAGCGGCTGCCTCCAAACTCCACCCAGCTCCATCACTGCCCGCCCACCAGAGCGCACAAACAGCTGGGAAGCCTGATCAGTGACAAACATTGGATCCCCTTCACTGTTTAAAAAAAAAAAAAAAAAAGGGGTGGGAAAAAGAAATAAATAAAAGTGGAATCACGTTTAGTTGACTTTAATTAAGGGGCAACAAAAAGTAGCTGTGAATTTTAGGAGACCGTGAGGAAAAATAGCCAAACCCAAGCTGATATCTGTGTTATTTTCACTGCGTTAAATATTTATTTGTGTCTTTTCTTTGTGAGATATTATTGTGAGATAAAACCCAGCTCAGGTTTTGTCCTTTTTGTTGGAAACGTTCCTGCATAGCCTGTTAAACAGCAGGTCAGGGGACAGATGCATCACAGCAGTGAGCAGACAGACAGGTGCAGCTTTCAGACTCCTCTGGAAGGATCTGCCTTCACACTTGTGGGGGGTTGACAGAGTTTTGGCAAAGTTTTTGCTGGCGGCCAGAAGGCGTGCAGTCGGCGTGGCTGGCACTCAGACCCCGCTGTTCCTCGATCCATATGTTTCCACACACGTTTAGTTTCATTTTTTTTTAATTGTTTCTTCAGTAGAAAGTCATAAATCTATGTCTTGGAAAAACTCTTGGAAAAGGAAACATTTCAATATCAGGTGGAATGAGTGAGTTCTTGTGACGAGGAACCATCGAGTGAAACTGTCAGAGAGGATTTTAATCAAGGTTTTCTGGACATTAATGATTAAAACGACTTGTGAAGCCCGGCTGCTGGATCTCTGGATCGCCTTCTGAACAGCCAGGATGAGTAATTCACCTCCAGTAACGTGAGAGGGAACTCGGCTGTTAATCATTCATGACGGCTCATTTCTGTGAGCACACACGACTCGGGCCTACGTATAGGCTATCTGTCCTCCCTTCATGTAACACAGTGAGTTGACACATTTGCAGTGCTACGGTTAAGGTTAGTAATGTTAGTAACTGGTGCCAGTTCAGTCGGATACACTGAAGAACGAGACTAATATAGATTAATAGGACAAATTACCCCCCAAAAATGTATTTTGTTTTTGTCTATAAGTTAAGTTAGGCTGATTCGTTCACCAATACAATTTCTAATCAAGATAAACGTAACGATAAAAGGCCCACATCCATCTGAATGTGAACTGCTGCCACACAGCTCCACATCTCACCAACACGCAACCTGATGAAGAGTCGTCTCCGTTCACTCAATGTTTTATTAATGCGGCCACGCGCCCTTTAAAGTCAGAGCGAAAATAGGGGACCAATATCGAGTTTCTCGGCCCCAACAATGGGGACCCGGTCGGGTTGCGTGTTCCTATTGTCCCTGTCCGTGTGCAGCATGCTGACAAGTCTGAATCCTCTGAAACAATATGGCGGCTCCCGCTGAAAGCTCCGTTTAATCTTTCTTTCCAATAATCTTCCTGCGGAGCGCTCGAAAGTGTTTTTTTTTTTTTTTCGCGGTGACACCTCGCGTCGGGAGAGAAGCGGCAGAGCGGGAGTGCGTGTCACGCTGGTGGCGCACCTGTCGGGCGCAGTGAAGCTAAAGGTCAAAGGTCAGTGAAACAGCTGAATACCCACAGCCCAGTCACACAAAGGTCACACCTACAACCTCACTCTGAAAAAAAAAAAAACACTTAAAAGTATTCAGGTTAATGATGTTTTTCTTGAAAACTTTACATTTTTAGACTCTGATAAATGATAAATCGTTAAATACACTCACCGCTCCATCACACAAACTACACTTAGAGCATAAAGAAACTTTATTGATTTATAAGAATATCATTTCAAACAAGGCACTTCCCCACATGTTGCCAAAGCCCCTCCTTATAACTTATCCTGCAGATGAGGTGACCTGACTTCAGTGAGCGGTGACACACAGCTGTAACTCACTGAAACACTGCCATCTAATGTCCAACAGAACAACTGCACACTCACAACTACAGGCGACTGAAACAGTTCTCAGAGTAAAACACAAAGTCTCATTCAAATCAATTTGATCTATTGGCAAGAACATGGAAACATATTTATCAACGCATTCACTGAGGTAAATTACTTTACATTTAAAAGAAAACCTTTACTGACACTTTTCCTGAAAACAAACAATTAATTTTCAGGTTAATTTAAACAATCATGGCTACTCCCAGAGCTGATTAATGGCTCATTTATGTGATCGCTTAAAATATCTCTCCTTTGCCCTCTGCACGCTGAAAACTTGAATCACTCTCCAGCTCCTCTGAGCCTGTGAGGAGCTCTCCCTCCGTGAGCTCCTCCACTCGTGTCAGCTCCTCCTCTTCCTTTCCCTCCTCACTCCCTACCTCTGCGCCTTCCCCTCTATTATCTCCACTCTCCCCTCCCTCCATTCTCCCCTCTCTCTTGTCCTCTCCCCCCATTTCTTCCCCGAACTTCCTGCTGTCGCCTCCAGCCTCCCTCGCCCTCTCTCCCCCGTCAGCAGCGTCGCCAGTGAGCTGACTGTGAAGGGGCGTAGCTGGAGTCGGGTCGGGGCTGAGGGGTATTTGCAGCGGCTCCACGAGGGTGAGGGATGGGTCTTCATCCTCCTCAGTGCTGGAGGCGGGAGCGGGCCCACGAACACGCGCAGACTTGGATCTTAAACGCGTCTTGAGCTCGTCTTCCTTTGACTGACGGAGGGTGAGAGGAACAGATCAGTGTCTGGGAGGGAATGATAAAAAGCTAGGACAGAGCACAGGTGAGCAAACACACATACACACCTTGCGCCTCTCTTCAGCCAGTCGTATCTTCTCCTCAATCTCTTCTTTGCTGTACAGGGTTTCGGCTTTTTTGGCCTTCAGGGACTCCAGTCTGGCGGGAGGCCTTCGCTTGACACCTTCCCCGTCATCCAGCTGGTACGCACACAAACACACACACGCACACCATACCGCTTTAAGATGAATAAATGTCTTAAATAACAAAGACTTCAACACTAAAGCATAGAATAGTCCTGATTTCAGGTCACTGCTGTTTAATGACCACCAAGTTATTCAGTGATGTCAGGATCAGTGTTTTTGTTCATTTTTCATGAACAAGAGAGAAAAATATTAAAATCTAAGATGTATTTAGCTCGATATCACTTGATATTGTGATATGAAAGTGAAATCCGTGCTTGCAGAATGCTAATAATAGTTGGCTTGCTTCTCACTGACCCTACAAACCCACCATGATGCTGTAGGCTTCTCCAGCCCCGCTGCTCTTCTCTCTGCTCTGTCCAACGGGGATAATGCCCTCGTTCAGCAGCTCCTCCAGGATTTGGCTGCTTTGTTGTCTATTGTGTGCCGAGCCGTCCCCCCGCAGCAAGCCTGGAGCAAGCAGACGAAATAAAAAAACACTTCAAGACGTGGCCTCTCTGGGTTTTCCCCGCGGCGTGGACTTGGGTCCGTTCTACTCACCGTCCTGCGTGATTTTGTCCCCCTCACCTTGTCCGACAGTCTCAGACGTTAGAGGAGGGAGCTGCCTGGGCACGGCTCCAGGTAGCGCGGCGATCCCTCTGTTCTCCATCACCACGCCGCTGTCTGTGGTGCCCTTCGACACGGCCGAGTCTCCGCGGCCACCGAGTTTGCTCCCTGTCTCATCCTGACAGCACGGAGAGACAAAACGAACGCAGGAGAGGACATTGTTACACCCTGACACCACTTTGCAGGGTGGTATGACGTTGTCATGGAGGCGTCTGTGTGTTGACATATTGTCATGAGCACAGTAGCTCAGAAACAGATGTGATACACTACAAATTATTACAGAGTATTTCCCACCTGATCAGGAATCTCGACTGTATTCAGTGGTGGAAAATACCTCAGTAACTATGAATATTTTCTGCTTCTTTATACTTGTAGTGACACATTTCAGAAGAAAGTATTATGATTTATACTTCAGAAATCTGACTGCTGCTACTTTGAAGATAAGATTTACAGACCAAAAATGTTTCTGGACAAATTGTATCATCTTGCATCATCTAATATGATTTATTGGCACAGATTAAACTAACCGAACAGCATATAAAGCAACTAAAATGAGCTCCCTGTTGACCAGCTACCACATTAAAGGGCACTGCTTATAACAGCTAACAAAATTAATGAACTAAAGAGCTATTTTACTTCTATAACTTATAAGGGATCCTTTTCGATTAGGGAGCAAACTTAGAAGACGATCTGTGTGTAAAATATGAATTCACTGGTGGATTTCAGCAAATTTGCCCATTTTTTAAAGAAATTATGTACATGTTTTGAGGGATTTAAATTCACAAATGTCATGCTAATAATGGCATTCTTTTGAAACTGTACGTTAGGGTATGTTTTCATTATTTTTTATAACTTTTTAGAGGGTTTTACGACTTGAACGTGCATTTAAACTGATACGAACTCCTTAAAAAGATAACTCTCTTGGGACCTGAATAACTGGAGCAATAAGGTAACAAGGACACACTTCTACAGTGTTTGGATTATGGTCATTTTTATTCATACTGCTGAAAACCTGCAAGTACAGCCAGTTTTTATACTGCGAGTATAGACACATTTTGCTGGAAAACCTTAAAATAACTTGACAATAACTGTTATGATAGATTATATTTAGATAGAAACACCTTACTTTAACTTTACTTTCACCTGTTTATATGTGATGAGGAGTTCACGAGTCAAAAGTGTTAATTAATTGTTTTTAGGGAGGAAATAAAAATGGCTCCATAATGTTGGAGGCCTTCTTCCCTGTGTTACTCTAATGATTGAACAATAAACGGATTAAAATAGGTTTTTATTAACAGCTATTCACATCATGCAACAATTTTAGCATACACAGCTAAAATAAGTATGATTTAAAATGGCTGTACGGTTTGTCAAACTAAAAACATTTTAGGATTTGAGGGAGCAGGGGTCAAGTCTTGTCAACTGCTCCTACAGCGTTAAATCACTTCCCAGATTTTGGTGTCAACACCTGTAATAGTGCATCTCCTCCCTCGGTATTATTCAACAACGGGCCCGACGTTACCTGTAGCTAAAAATATTATTTTATAGGCACTTTCATGAATCACATCCCGGTTTTGACCTCTGCTTCCCGCTTCCAATGAACCGAAAGCGGCGGTTTGTGGGCGCGTACCTCGTCTCCGTTCGCCTCTTCCGGCGTCAACGGCTGGACCGCCGTGTTGGTGGAGTTTCCGCATCCCATCTTCACATCAAAGCGACGGCGAGAGGTCAGTCCATAAATGTCGTGAGGTTTACTTACAGCTAGCCGTGCGTGTCTTGTCCGTGTGTCGAGGTGAAGTGTTTAGTCGCATTCCTCCACTCGGACACTGCCTGCCGCTCGTCTCCAAGGACCGTTGCTAGGGACCGTTGCTACAATAAATCTGACCCGGTTAAAGAGGTGGCCGCCCCGGAACAAGGTCAGGACATAACATAACGGCTCTGATAATACGAAGAAACGGCAGGTAAAGTGAAATAAAATAAAAATAATTAACAAAATACATTATTATTGTTACTGTTATTGTTATTATTAGAACAACAACAAAAAGGTAAGATAATATAAGATTTATATTATTTTTACTATATTATTTTATATTATTTATATAAGTAGCATCGCCCCAATTTATTTACTTTTTATTTTATGTTTTTTTTTTGTTTTTTGTTTTTTTGCATAATTTGTTTTTTGTGCCAGATATCTCACTTGACATATACTTTTTTTAAAATTTTTATTATTATTATTAGAAGAAGAACAAGGACATAAAATAAAATAACCCTTTAATTACCCCTTGTGAAATAGTTTCTAGTAGCATCCCCCAATTTATTTAATTAATTAATTAATTTCTTCTTATTATTTTGTGTTTATTTTTTGCATTATTTTGGTTTCTGTGCCCGATATCTCACGTGACATTTATTATTTTATTTTTAACAGAATTACTACAAGCGTAGGAGCTAATGTCTTTTTCTAGAGGCCCCTACTGCACATTAATCCAGACATGAACCAGCCTGTGAAGTATCCATCAGGTGTATATTTTACATTATCAACTCCCTTTACCAAAACCCCCATTTGTACAAGGGAAACTAATGAGGACATGTGCTGAGAATATATAAACTGCACATTAAATATAAGAACCTTAGCAAATGCTAATCAGCCTACTGTTCAGTTTAGTCTGGTTTTGTTTCAGTGTTGTCTTAAGTACACTATTGCATATACAATATTGTAGTTATTTAGAGACAAACCATTTATTCCCCATCAGAAAACAACGAGATTCTGATTCAGATAAATATTAAAGTTTTCCATGAGGTATTTTATTAATGCATCACCACATGGAAAAGGCTACAGGTGGCAGCAGAGCGCTAACACATTCTACTGTAAGTAGGCATGAGGGCTGGAGCAGCCCGTGGTCGTGCACAGCCTGGGCTTGTTGAAGGTGTTGAGGGGGGGCAGGAAACTCTGGTGCACCTTCTGGCACTCCTGCTCCACCTCCAGGGCTCGAGCATTTTTGGCCAGTTTGTCCTCCAGGATCATGAGGCGCCTGTGTGTGAGCTCCAGGTCATGCCTAGAAATGATTTGAACACAGAAATGATTTGCATTTAGTGCAAGGCAAGGATCCCATCAAAGAGGTGAGACAGACGTACTGCAAGCATTTCAGTGTTGACTGAAGTCCAGCTGCAATTTTTCCCAGGTCTTCTTTCTCCAGCGTGAGGCTGATGTACGGCTGGAGGAAGAGAACACAAATGATGTGAAGGATGAAATGTTTCTACTGAACTAACAACTTAACACAAGGACACTTCTGCAGTTCTGGCTGCAACCATGTTTAGTGCACCACATACTTGGTCCAGGCACAGCTCATATCTGGGTCTCTGGTTGAGGGTGTCCAGACGGAAAGTGGCCTGATGCATCTTGTAATCGCAGTTCCTGATCTGACCTGCCACTCTCTGTTTGTCCTTTGTCAGATCAGAAATCTCATCCATGACCTGGAAGTCACAGACTGACGAGTGAACGTCAGAGGAAAAACATTCTTAGGATATGGTGTAAAAATCCAGTAGACTGACCCGCTGCCTCTCCCAGACGAGTGTATTCTGGACCGTGGCCAGCTTATTGATCTTCTTCCTCATGGAGTCATCTGTTCTGCAGCGCTGGCGCTCTTTGGCATTTTTTAGCTGTCAAACATATTAGAAAGAGCGTGAGAGAATGGTGTGCTCTCTTTAACCAAATCTTTCTTTCAAGCGGACCTTAGACTTTAAATGTGCTCAGTGCCGTCTTACGTTGGTCAGGGTGAAACGCAGGTTTGATCTGAAGGACGAAGAGTCCTTGAGTTGGTTTTCAGCCGCCTGCCTCAGGTCCTTGCAGTGAGACAGCCACTTGTCGTGGCTCACATAGCTGGGCTTGTATTGACCAGCAGGCAGCCAGGAGCTCGGGGTGCTGACCGGGGTGATGCATTTAGTGGTGAGCTTGATTGCTTCACCCTTGTCATGAAAATCTGTCAGCAGCTGAGTGCGGGTGTTCTTCAGAGAGCTGGAGGAGAGTCAGGAAACAAGGTTTTCATATCATGCAACACACTGAAAGAAATAACTCAGACATGGTCTTGGTTCTGTGTCGGACCTCAGTTTGTCGAGCAGGACGCAGATGTGCCTCTGCAGCTGTTGTCTCATCTCACTGGTCAGCTGCTCCTCTCTCTTCAGCTCAGTGAAGACGCGGTCCTGTCTCGTGAGCGCTGAACTCAGGCTGTTGCTGATCGCCACACAGTTGCTCACGTGCTGACCGTACAGCTGCATCTCCTGGAGGCTGCGCTCAGCAACATCTTTCACCTGAACACAGCGACAGATATGTTGAAGACCGACCTCTTCAATAAGAGAGGAAATCATCGTGAGAGGGTTTCGACGTCCAGTTTGCATGTACCTGCTCCAGAGCTGTGATTTCTCGGTCTATCCTGCTGATACTCTCAGAAATGAGGGCCTGCCATCGGCTGACCTCCATGTGCCGAGAGGTGAGCTCACTCATGAAGCTGCGATTCGTATAAGGG
>JASGAT010342252.1:0-19436 GCA_030220025.1 Chelon auratus | reverse complement strand
TAATTAGCTAGCTAATCGCCAGCGTTTGCTAGCAATTAGCATATCGCGGTCGCAATTCACGTTAGCGACTCGCGTTAGCATAAAACCTAGCGATCTTTTCTCAAGCTTAAAATTACAATATAGTGCACAAATAGCCATGGAAAACATTGGAAAACATCTTATGAACATTACAGACCAGCATATACCAAACTACTAGCACAATATATGCCCCTTTTCCTTCAGAACAGCTAGCTAACAGCCAGCTAACAACCTGCTAACTCACCGGAGTGTCATCAAGAATAAGGGGTAATCCTCCTCGGTTTACAGCTTATCGGCACGAAACCTGGGCCTGCTGTCTGTGACTACCGGGGTCTGTTTACAAATGTTTGTTTCCAATTATCCGCTCAGTGTCTGCTGCTGTCTGCTTAGCCTTTTTACCACCGTCTACTTCGCGTCTGCTGCTGTCTGCTCAGCGTATGCTTTGCGTTTTACAGGAAGTAGCGTTGCACACAGATGCCGACTTCACGCGATAGCTGACGTGAGTTCACGGGGAACACTGCCCCCTACAGACGCACCCTCATTATGGGGCCTGTTTCAACCAATGGTTTCAACTGATACAGAGAAAGATAACACCTCATTGGATATATACGTAGACGCCTCATTGAGTGCTGGACCGTACGTCAACGTCGCCGCCATATTGGAGGTGGCAGCTCTGTCCCGCGAACCAATACGAGTCAATGTAATAAACTTTATTAAGCGCCGTCTTCAAAGTACTATAAGCATTTACACATTCACACACGGACGTATATATTGAGGAAACCGATAGGAACAAAAAACAACGTCTGATTACATTCTGAGTAGTTAATGTTACAGACGTTGTTTTTGGTTCCTATCGGTTTCCTCAGTATATACGTTCGTGTGAGAACATGTAAATGAGGGGCATTAACTTACAGCACTTTGTAGAAGACGCTTAATAAAGTTCACTCCATTGACTCGTATTGGTTCGTGGGACAGAGCCGCCTCCCCCAATATGGCAGCGGCGTTGACGTATCGCAACAACGGGCCAACCCGCTCAATGAGGCGTCTACGTATATATGTCTATGAGTCCTACAACCAGTCACAGCCATTTTGTTGCACATTAAACTCCATTTTGGGAACCTTTCTGTCCATTTCGCCATAAAGCCTGCCGAAGTAGTTTGCAGGTCAATCTACAGACCCCGGATGATGATAACAGGTAACTCCGGACTAAACGGGGAATAGCGTATCAAAACAAAATATTGGTGAAATGAACGAGTTTCACGGCAGTTAATGCGTTGCGGTGCCCAAGTCACTTCCATTATATGGATATACGCAGATCTAAATATTGTCCGAATTACTCCAAATGACAGCAAAGTTATATGGGTGAGTAAACAATCATATTTTATGCCAGAAATAAGGTCCAGGTAAAAAACGTAGTTCCCCTTTAAAAAGGCTGCCAACCACCAGTGCAGACCGGCATAATACATACAGTAAGCATCTAGAACATACACCAAACCAACAATTATGGTGAATTATGTCCCTATAGTCTGCTACAACACATAAGTGTGGCAAGACTAAGGGGCCATTAACATTCTATAATTGAACTGACAAGGTAAAAGGCTTATGCATTCCATTAAAGACGTTACATAAATCAACAACTGTGTTTTGCCCTATAACAATCATCATATATATATAACTGTTATAACAGCTGATTTGGTTGCTGGTAGAACTCCTCTTAGAATTCCTCTTAATGGCTAAACTTCATGTACGTAAAAAGTAACTATATCAGACATTACGTATAAATAATTCTGCGGCAGAGTTCATCTCTATGTCGACGTCCTCCCTTCCTCCCGCGGCTCCGTGGGGATGTGTCAGACATGGCTGTTGGGTCTCCGCGCTGCGGAACCGCAGATGTTCGGCTGCTACCGCCGTGGAAGTTCATCAACACTTAATGGCGGCGCGCGCAATTAAAAGCACCGGCACGGAGGCTGGGATCTTGCCGCTGACGGAGACACCTGAGCGTTCCCACTGCTTGCGTTTAGTGTCACTTAAGGTGGAGTTAATGAGGGCAGGAGGCGGCGGAGCTCGGCGTTCGCGCTGTGTTTGACACCCATCGCTGCCCAGGGAAAGATAAAAGTACACAGCTACAAAGAGCATGCTGATATAGATGGTAGGAGACTTTGAATGTCTGACTTCTTGTTGCTGCCTGACTTATGAAGAGCTCGGTCTTCGCTGTGTATTTCTGCAGCGGCGTGTTACACATTTTCAGTTCTCTCTAGATGAAGCGTGTCCTGATGCAAAGTCTTTAAAGAAGTGCATTTCATTTCCTACTTCATCCTGAAACAGATCAGAGGATAGAGACCAAATTCACCTGTGACCAGTGAAAATGTGTCTTGCTTTGCTGAAAGACTTGAGACGGGAAGTTTTTAAGCAAGAGTATCGGTGAACTACAAAGATCACGCTTATTGTTTTGTCAAGATATGTCTTTAATAAGGAGATTCATTTCATTTTTTTTACTTAACTCAACCTAAGACATATATTTTGTTTTCCATTTTGCTCCACTCTCTGCAATTTCGCCTTTTTTGTTTTTTCTCCTTTTGTCTGAATTTAACGTTACCTGTCAAATTGCTGTGGCTTGTTGGTTTTTGATTGGAACTTCATGAGTCTCACACAAGTTTTTCTTATCTTGCTCTTATTGCTCATTCAAACTGAGCTAGAACAAATCCAGTTGTTGTTTAAAAAAAACTACAAGCAAAGTCAGACAGGACATTTTCACTGTAGAAAGTTGGAGAAGTGTATTCCAAAGTTACTGGCGTGGAGAAGGGGCTTCTCACTTCGTATCAGAATATGAAGCTGTCGGCACATTCGGTTTTCAATACGGAATGCGTTTCAAATGATACAGGGCAAAGCAAATACCTCTGCACACAATAGGATAGACGTACAACCAATCTTATTCATGTAAATGCTTTTCCATCCATATTATTGCACCTTATCATTTATTCTTCCTATGTATATTTACTTCTATTCCTATTTCTTGTAGATTTGTACATATCCAAATCTTGTATCTTTTTGCTTATACTATTGTATTTTATACAAGCAACTACATCCAAGTAGTTCTTTCAGAAGCTAGATGCAACTGGACTCTCTAGGCTAACTCTACCAGTCAAGTCCGGTTGCCTTTTCTTAAATGTTTTTTTGGATATACCATGACCTGGATGACTTAGAACCTTCACAGACAAAGCTACTGAGCTACTGCGAACCAAGCAGTTTCCCTTGAGGCTCAATAAAGTCTAAGTCAATCAGAGCCGCTTTGTTGTAAACAAAATCGACTCCACGGCGCTCAAAAAGAGTCAGTTACGCTTCGGTCCATTACTGCGTTAAGCCCGCCCAAGCGATCTGATTGTCCCAGAAGATCTTTGAAGGAGCATAATCAGTTTCCAGCAGAGCGCTTCAAGAAAACCTTTCTGCCACAAAAAAAAAATGAATAAATAAATAAATAAAAAATCCTGGGCAAGGAAGTCCGTCTGGCTTCCAGGCTAGCCAACTAGAGCAGTTCTTTTAAATTACATTTATGTCACCTTATTGGTCAACAAATATTTTACAATGGGTCGAGGCCATTCCAGAAAGTAAACACCGAAAGAATAGTGACGATGGAAGGCTACTACACTTATTCACCTGTCAAAATCTAAATCTCCTGCGGGCCACATTCTCTTTGTGCCTTCTTGGAGCCAGGCCAACATTACTGGCGCGTTCCATTCTTCCAAAATTCTTGTCACGAGTTTCTGCGTGATGTAACACATTCGCGAGAACACAGATGAGATTAGCCTAACGCTGGTGAGAGCCAAAAGAGTCAAGCTACACTTAGTGCCCCCTGGGTAGTTTAAGTGCCTTTATGAATTGACAAGACAGGGTTCGGCCTGCTTGTGCGGTCTCCTCGAACAATTGGGTACCCTTTGTAAACTCCCACTATGCCAGGACAGGACAAACTATCAAACAGTTGATTGGTTTGCCTGTCTTGACAATGTGCCCCTGGATATCGTGTAATAACGACAAGGTCTCTTGCTTTTTTTAAAACGTTTCCCCAGTATTTGATTGACTTCCTTTTTTTTTTTTCTTTTTTTTTCTGACCTTCCAGGGGGCCATTACTTCCCATTATTTAATTAAACCGTGAACGTACAGTATATTTGCAGGGGGTTGCAATTTACCATTGAATCCATCCCAGCGACCATTATCTCTGCTTTTATCTTTTTGTCGAACACATCTGATTGTGGCCTGCTTCTGGTGTGCAGACTACACACATATCAAACAGCTTGCACTCTAAGACTCATGCATTACGGCTCTCTTGTCGGCGTAAAAACCGAATGGCAAATCAATTGACCCGGAGGAACCGCAGATCATTTCAAAGGTATGCAAATCTTATTGCGTGACATGTAAAATGAATTTCAGATTTGCACAGAGTCAGATATCCCCCACACTTTGAAAGTCACTCTTGATGTTCTTGCTCTCCTCGTCAGGATGAATAAACAGGGAGATCTTTTAATTGGATGGCGGCCGCGGCCCTGGCTTCCATACATCTCGGAAATAGAATCCTGCCAATACACAATGTAATTAAAACTAAAATAAAACATGATGGTCTTCTAAAAGCCATGCTTTTAATGAACAAAAAGACTAATTAATTGCACTGTGTCAAGGAGCATTCTCACACTGAATTATAGATGAGCCGAGAGGGGTCGCAGAGCTGACAGAGTAAAGAGAGATACAGTGTATGGCACAAATAAAGGAAAAAACAGGAATAGTATGGCATAGATTAAGTCTTGACAGAGGAAGGCAAATTCACTAAACATTTCAGGATTTAGTAATCACCTAAATCCTATGATACACTTAGTCAAGGCTATTGACTCAGAAACCCTTAGGCTACGTTTCCACTAAATGTGATAGAAAAACAAAAAATACAAAAAATGTGAATAAATTAATTTTTCAAAATTCAGAGTTCAGCCTTTTAATGTAAGCCCCCCCATTCAGATTCATCTGTGTCCCCTGTGCAGATCAGTCAGGATCACCTTGCGTTAAGATCCCATCTGGGCCGTCCGATCCTAAGTGACCAGCTTCAGGTACATGTCTCCAGATTAATTATTTAGTTAGTTTGTTCATCATTAATGAGAGCCTTTTAAAATATTCTGTCCTTGTAGCTGTTAACTAACATCACTTACAGTGTTTTTTCCTTTCCGGGCGATCATTTATAATAGAGGTGTGCTTTTTTTCTGAATGACTTTATTTGTCTTCTATGTTCTTTCAATGAGTAGAAATTTGTGTTTCCCTTCGCTTTTTAGGTCTGTGAATGTTCTCAGTCATCCAGATCAAGGTATATCCACAAACGTTAAAGAAAGGCGAGTGGACTCGTAGAGTTTCTTGAAAAGAAACTTCTGTTTCTGCCGTCCCTTCGTACGCTTTCCACAAACTTTGAAATTTCCTCCCAAATGTCCTCAGGTAGCTGTGATGTCAGTTTGTCGAGCATCTGTTCAGTTTTGGATTTGACAGCATCGATGGTGAAATGGCCCTGCCTCACTCTCTCATTGAGCAGCTGGAATTATCTTCTTCTGAGTGCATCATAGGTTGAAATTCAATTGAATTGCATGTATATAGCGTCAATAATAATACAAATCGTCTCAAGATGCTTTACAAAACCCGGCCTGAAACCCCAAAAGCAAGCCAGAAGGCGACGGTGGCAAGGAAAAACTCCCTTTTAACAGGAAGAAACCTTGAGCAGAACCCAGCTCATATGGAGGGACCCGTCTGCCTAAGGCCAGCCGGGTACAGACAGAAGAAAGAGAGAAAATGTAAGAGGAATCATAGGCAGGTTGAAAAATTGCTCATTCTGGTAGGAGTGGACAACTGCAGGAGGCCATGAAGGCTGGGCAGGCTGATGAGACCACGACAACAGATGTAGTATGGAGCTCCACAGGAAAGACACAACTCCAGGCCAGAGATATTCACAAGCATATTACTGTATACTATACAGTAATAGCACAGAACTCCTGTAGGAACTAATTGAAAGCAAGTGCAGTAAGAGGTGATCAGGTAAGAAGAGTGTAGCTGGCGTGAATAGGCATGTCTGCGGAACATGAAAAAAAGAAAAAGCAGACTGAATGTTTAACTGAATAAATTAGACAAAACCCCAAAACCATGACATAACTTTATAAGCTACAAATGTGGTTTTGCAATTTCTACTGCTTGCCAAGTCATATTCCCCCGATTTAAACAATAAGTCACAGAGCAGACCTCCATAGGTGTGCACACTGTCCGGGTCAGGAAAAGGCTGCGATTCAATAACATGCACTGATAGCTAAATCTGTTCTTCCTCCCCCGAGAATAGCTATGAATCGCATTTGATGTTGAATTGGATGCATGTGTCAGGCATTTTGGAGTTAGCAAAGGAAATGCTCCAATAAACCCATATAGGGACAGCAGACTTAACTGTGATATGAGAACCACAAATCAACAAGCCACTGTAATTTGACAGGTAATGTTAAACTCAAGACAGTGAGGAAAGAAAAAAAATGTAAAAGGAAAATGCCACCTCAGGGTATGAAAAAAAAGCTTTTCTGGTACAAAGATACTTAATTTTACTTAATTAAGTTTAGACAAAACTTCCAAGAGTGAGCACTGACAAAGAAAAAGAAGAAAAAAGCAGAAAGCATGGCAGATGAACCGTTAAATGAATGCTGTACGCTGCAGAAAAAAATAGTTTACTCTAAAAAAGGATGCCAAAGTAGTGACTGTCTGCAGCCATTTAAACTATTACAACAACAGGAAGGGACCAGGAAACTTGTCAAAATCTGCCAGAGGTGCATCCTGTCAGCCACAGACAGCATCACCCAGGAGAATTCAAACACAGTTTAAACACAATGTTAAGACTGCAGATTTGTCGATTTGTGAATTCCAAACTCTTTAGAGATGGTTTTGTGCCCCTTTCCGGCCTAATAATCAACAGCAACTCTTTTTTTCTGAGCTCAGAAAGCAGAAAACAAGATATTTAGATTTGCGTATATCTATATAGTGGGAGTGACTGGGGCACCGAAAGGAAGCCTCTAAATAATGCATTGCCCTTTTCCAGCCTAATAATCAACAGCAACTCTTTTTTTCTGAGCTCCTCAGAAAGCTCAGAAAGCAAGATATTTAGATTTGTGTATATCCACATAGTGGGAGTGACTGGGGCACCGAACACAGCCTCTAAATAACGCATTGCCCTTTTGCAGCCTAATATTAAACAGCAACTCTTTTTTTCTGAGCTCCTCCGAAAGCTCAGAAAACAGAAAACAAGATATTTAGATTTGCGTATATCTATATAGTGGGAGTGACTGGGGCACCGAAAGGAAGCCTCTAAATAACGCATTGCCCTTTTCCAGCCTAATAATCAACAGCAACTCTTTTTTTCTGAGCTCCTCAGAAAGCTCAGAAAGCAGAAAGCAAGATATTTAGATTTGCGTATATCCACATAATGGGAGTGACTGGGGCACCGAAACACAGCCTCTAAATAACACGTTGCCCTTTTCCAGCCTAATAATCAACAGCAACTCTTTTTTTCTGAGCTCCTCAGAAAGCTCAGAAAGCAGAAAACAAGATATTTAGATTTGCGTATATCTATATAGTGGGAGTGACTGGGGCACCGAAACGAAGCCTCTAAATAACACATTATCTGCTGCGAAACCTGTTAATTTCACCAATATTTTGTTATGATACGCAAGTGCTATTCCCCATTGAGTCCGGATTTACCTGTTTTGATCATCCGGGGTCTATATACTGACCTACTAACCTCTGACCTGGATGATGTCATCTCTGAGCGCTTGTGTACCTGTAATTTGCTACTGCTAGTTTTTTGCAACATGGCTGAAAATTTTTCCGATTCTGAGGTTGTGGACAATGACTTTATTATGGACGTCCTTACCGTTTTGAGCCAGAGTATACGGATGAGGAGCTCGTTGAAAGGGAGATGCGGAGGCAGAAAGAGAGGAACAGCTGACCAAAGAACAACAAACCGCTGCACGTCCGCAAATAGACAACAGGTAACTCCGGACTCAACGGGGAATAGCACTAGCGTATCATAACTAAATATTGGTGAAATGAACGTGTTTTGCGGCAGATAATGCGTCATTTAGAGGCTGCGTTTCGGTGCCCCAGTCACTCCCACTATATGGGTATACGCGGATCTAAATAGCGTCCGAACGACTCCAAATGACACCAAAGTTATATAGGTGACTAAATGATCGTATATTTTATGCCAGAAATAAGGTCCAGGTTGTAAAAAAAAACGATAATTCCCCTTTAACTGGTAATCCTAGCGATGCACTTACTGTTACACCTCACAGATATGTAATATTGGGTCACAAACAAATACCAAAGCATAATGTTCCTTTTTCATTTGTTTAATCAGGTTAAGTGGATTCTATCTGTCTACTGTCAGGACTTGTGTGGAAAATCTGTGTGTTTTGAGTCATTTTTGTACAGAAATATTGAAAATTCTGTGTATACGTATATATACCGTATGTATGTTTTTCTCAAACTGAGTAAAAACAAAAGATCTCAGGCACTTTACATTGCTTTTACATCTTTTACATTGCTTTATGTTGGCACACAAAGCAGAAGAACCTGACACGCACACTCACACGCACACACACACACAGTGAAACATCAGAGCAACCCATTTCTCAACACTTTCTAGTCTTTCCATCAAAATTTATCATCCATTTGACTGGGTTCTTCACACAGCTTCAATCATCTTGCCAGGACAGCCGCCTTTCATCTCTGATTTGCTGTTCCAGGAGGAGGAAAAGGGCTGTGGAAGTGGCTAGCTGGCCACACCGGGATGCCCATTTTGAAGAGAGCAGCTCATTGCCAGGGCCCCCACGTCGGCCCCGGCTACGCCTCACCACTTCCCACTGATAAGCAGCCATTTATGCGGTGTGACTCGCTCTCTCTTGGCAACCCAGCCTGAAAAAAACTTCCCGTTCTCTCATCTACACACACATTTAAAAAATACAGGAAATGGAAAAAAGAGAAGGAAATTGGTTCTACTTCTTTTTTTTTTTGAATTTTCAGGGGAGTTGTTTATGCACCAAACAAAATGGTCTTCTGAGTGGCGGCCACATTTCCATATGTTAAAACTACTGATACTCTACTTCCTGCCACACATGTTCTTTTGGCTTTTGAAATGCAGATATCAAAAGGCTCCAAGAAAACAGCGCTTATCACATTTGATTGTATTTAAACGGCAATAGATAAGTACAGTGCGTCAGAGTTGGCCGGTTATGAACAAGCTTTTGAAGCCACTGTCGTTGTACTGCACTGACATGGCGGCACACCACATATTCACCCGTGCTGGTGTCTGTGACACCTATGGGATGGCTTCGCAGCGGTGGTCCTGTCCTCATCCGACTTCAGTGAGGAGGAGCTCAGATGCACTTCCTCAAAGAGCTGTGATGAAGCCATGGTGGTCCTTTGATGGGCTGAATCTGTCTTTCTGTGCATTCACGATCGGCTGCTCGCTTGAAGGTCTAGTTCCGTCTGAGGGAAATAATGTGCATTTAAACCATGTATTCTGCTATGGATGAGGCAGCATGGGAGCAAATATTAGTGTTCTAATGTTTAATTCCTTTTCTTTGTGTCCCCAGGGTTGTATGATGATAACTTCATCCTTGGCCTTGGTCTTCAAATTACAGAGTCCAACTTTAACAACTCAAAAAACATTAAAAACAGCACAAGGTGTTGACCTGGCCTCCAAATTCCCTATATCCCAAAGCGATCAAGCATCTGTGGGATGCACTGGAACAAGCCTGATCCACAGAGGCCCCTCCCCTCCACCCATAAGACCCAAAGGCCTCCACTAACAACATTTTGTTTTCAGACAACACAGGACACCGTCAGAAGGCCCATGTCCATTCTCTGATGAGTCACAACTGGTTTAAAGACACAATAATTGTCGCTCTTCCTCTGTGAGTTTTAAGGCATAAACAGAACTCAATGAATACTGCTTTGGGTTATCTATTTGTAGTGACATACTATCTATTAATTTAAATCCCATCTGTAATTGACATGTATAAACTTTTATCTAATTTTGAGGTAAGTGAAAAGGAAGTGTTTACAAGTGAATTAAGTATTTGTCATCCAGGGACTCACTCGCAGTGTTACAAGCCCCTAGTCAGGTCTGCTTTGTTCTATTGTTACTTGAGCACAGAATGGCTTTTCTTAAGTGCAGAAGGATAAAAGGTGTGCTTTTCCCATCAACCGCTTTCACAATGTCTGTGACAGGCCAAGTTGACATTTAGGCATCAAACTGTGCAAAAAATGTCACGACCGCCTGCATAAAATCCTGCTGGTGCGACCCAGATCCGACCCACTGAGGCATTGACTGTACGAGACATGTGTGACTTGTCGTGTCAAAGTATCAGATACTCGTTGAAGGATACTATATGTGAAGGATTTAGTCTATTGGCATCTAGCGGTGTTGCAGGTCACGGTTCATAATTCTGTATCTTGAAATATATATGGCAAGTCAACATTGCACCGTCACGGCTGCTGACTGTGTTTACCTGCACAAACTGTTGACATTTAACTGCAACACATGCCATGCAGCTGTAGCTGAGTTCCAGGCGTGTGATTTTCCCGTGGAAGTTTCCATGTAGACATTCATAGAATAAACTCATTTAATTTAATTACGAGTTTGATTGACGCGAACAAGTCTATTTGTAGACAGGTCGTGAGAGAAATGGAGGGAGGGATGAATAGGGTCGAAGGGTATGGCGTGAAAACGGTCAAGGCGATGGGATGAAAAAGGGTCAAGGTGACGGAAAGAAGGGGATCGAAGGGGATGGGATGAAAAGGGACGCGAAGGAGTCAAGGGGATGGGATGAAAGGCGTGAAAAGGGTTGACGGGATGGAATGAAAAGGGATGAAAGGGGTCGAGGGGATGGGATGAAGAGGGGTCAAAAGGATGGGATGAAAGTGGTCAAGGGGAAGACATAAGGTAGAGCAGTGGTGTGAAACTCAGTCATTAAAGGGGCCAAAATTAAGAACTGACTCCAAATCAGGGGCCAACCAGAATGGATATTTTCAGGTTTATTATCAGAAATCATTCACACAGAAATAGGAATTTAATGTTTTCCGAGCCATGATGATGAATTTAGTTTAAAACCAAGCTCACAGATTAAAAATAATAACTCAAATAAAAGACACATCTAAAGCCTTTAGTTGTGCGCTACTCCCTATTTCCACTGACTTGAAAATGTTTTTTTTTTTCTCACAACTTCAAGAGATTTAAAGGAGACATGAAGGGGGATGAAGGGGGATGAAAATCTCACTTTTTGAACGTTTTTCCTACATTTAGTAGGGCGTGTGGCATGAAAAGCCAATAAAAAGCAAACACTTTCAGGTGTGTTCCAAACACTTTTCCCCCAGACTGATTAGATTAGATTAGATTAGATTAGATTAGAAAGTCTTTATTGTCCTTATTTGGGCAATTTGATTAGTAACAGCAGTCGACAGCCAAATTCATACCATAAAACAGTACACCACAATACACAGAAACATAGATATGAATAATAAATGTCATCAGCTGATGCTTGAAAATACTTGTACTGGCTTACATAGCGCTAGCGTACGATAACGAAATGAACGAGTTTCGCGGCAGATTATGCATTATTTAGAGGTTGAGTTTCGGTGCCCCAGTCACTCCCACTATATGGATATATGGAGATCTGAATATCTGTTATCTAGTTATATGGGTGAGTAAACAATTGTATTTTATGCCAGAAATAAGGTCCAGATTAAAATAATATTGTACAACATTAGTTCTCCTTTAATGAAAGTGGGTTTTGGGACAGGTGGATTTTTTCGAAAATGGATCAGCATTTCTTTAGTTTTAATGACGTTTAGTTGTAAGCATGAATTATTGCACCATGTCCAGCACAGGGCCGTGCCCTTCTTCCTTCTTCCTTTGTGAGCTCAAAGTCAAGAAGTTGACCAGCCAACATATAGTACCTAGTCTAAGCTAGGTATTTCAGAGAGGCTGTTAGCTAAAATGTAAGGCTGCATACAGTTATAAGCTGACGAGAAATCAACATATGCGATGAGTCTGTCAATAAAGTTGGGAGGGAGAGCTGAGTGATATACCTGCCCAGCGCCAAAAGTGTAGCTATTGCAATGCAGTCTGGGATTTGTAGTGTCAATTCTGATAGATATAAAATATTATCTTGCGGGCTGGAAGTGGTCCACGGGCCTTGAGCTTGACATGTGTGTGGTAGAGGAACTATGAAGTAGCCATGCTGCTTTCCAATAAATCAGTAAACTAGGAAAAGATCGTTGCCTTCATTGTAAACTATTCCTTGGGTGTACATAAACTCTATGCCAGGTGCAGTTTCTAAAAAAAGAACATTCTGTGTGTGGCAACTTATCCAGACAAAAGAGAGATTTACTTCCTGCCAGAATGCTTCACTACAAATCCTGGCAGCTTCAACTGCATGATCTCCTTGGCGACCCATCAGAACATTTCCCTATTAGACTTAAATGAGCATATGATTTCATATATTGCAAACTGTTTTAACACAACCACGCGCACGAGCTGTTCTCCCAAACCCTATAAACCATATGTGATCGAGTGCTTCCACTGATGAGCTTTCAGTGCAAATAGCTCAAGTCATAGGAGATGAACTGAAATCCACAGCCAGTGCTGTGCCGGGAGCAAAGCGCCGCCTGCAGTGCTTTAAAATCCTTGATGTGATGCAGTGCTGATGCAAAGATTGCACTGGCTTCCCCTTCAAATAGACTGCGGCCGGGTGCTACTGCATTTTCATTTCATGTTCAGCTGAGCGGAGGTGAGAGCTTTTGCAGAGTGTTACCGCTTTATCACACGCTCACCGGAGCACATTAAAATGCACAGCTTCACACCTCTCCGGCTTTCGTCTTTATCAGGCTTCTCACAAACGGCATATGCAAGCAAGGAGACGCAACCCCTGACACGCACAAAGAAATGCAACTACTATGAGAGTTAATGTTTTTTAACAAATCTATAAATGTTTCATCTCGCATCCCTTATCTTGGTTATGTTGCTTTTCCTTGTAATACAGAGCACAACGCCCTCACGAAACAGCGTCAATGACAACAATCTGGGTGAGCAACAAGAAGCTTCACACTGCTGTAGCACTTTATGAAGCGGCTAGAGTTTGTCCATAAGTGTGAACAATGCGTGCGGCAGGATTTAATAGGAAGCAGCGTTCAGGCTAGCTGATGGCAGACATGGAGGACTTCCCTCCATTCATGTTCAGGAGAAATGCGCCGAGGCAGCGTTCCCCGACGGCGCTCCTGGGGGGGCGAGCTACGTCATAATCTCCTTATGACATGTAGAACAGATGACGATTTGAATATAAAATCAGTGTGAAATGTTCTTGCCACCCCACCTTTCTGGGTCTGCACTGAGCTAAGGACTAAAGCATGTAATGACATACAAATGGGATTGAGAAAACGGTTTGTATAGGCTACATTTTCTGCTCAACCACCAATGGTACTGGCTCGTAGATGACGCCTTAGAAAGAAATTTTGACACACAAAGAAAGGTCAGGTGTAAGTAGCTCTTACAAGGCCAGTAGCTGCAAATGGGTCAACTTTCTCAAATTTAAACATAAGTTTGAAATATTAAAAAGTCAACAGCAAATTACAGATTATCATACAATGGGCCACCAGATACAGATCTGTAGACAGATTTGAGACATTTTGAAATACAATGGGAATAATGAGATACAGGTGAGACACATAAGGGCGGGGCAAACAATCAGGGACAACAACCCCACAGGGGAAGTGAAGATATCTGAACTGATAGGGAGTTAGGGACTTACAAAATAAAACAGGAAATGAACATACCCAGAGACATATTTAATTGGACGTTTTTAGGGTAAAAGTCAGGTAGAAAGCCAATTGCCATTCTCTTTCTACGTTTCTTAGGTTTTTGTTATCGACAAGGTTGTTGTTGACAAGGTTGCATGTCATCTGATGATCTGAAGGATATTAATACCACCAGTATAAAAGTCTTGGCTCAGTGGGAAGGAATCGATTTCCAATCGATTCCTTCTTCTGCAGATCTACCTAAGTGACAGGGTCAATGCCAAAGTCTTTTTTAAATAAAGCCTCCGAATTCTTGTTAACCTGTGTTGTCTGTTCTGATTTAAATGTCATTTCTCCCAGATTATCTTTTATTATACATTACTTACAACTGGGCTGTGAAGGTATAATTTATCTTTCATTGAAGACAAAGATCACACCTTAATTGATGCAAATAAGTTTACTGGAAGACATGTCGTAAGAGAAATGGATGGAGGGATGAGAAGGGTCGAAGGGTATGAGTTGAAAAAGAGTCGAGGGGATGGGATGAAAAGCGATGAAAAGTGGTCAGAAGGATGGCATGAAAAGGGGTCAAAGGGATGGGATGAAAAGGGGTCGAGGGGATGGGATGATAAGGGGTTGAAGGGATGGAATGAAAAGGGGTCAAAAGGATGGGATGAAAAGGGATCGAGAGGATGGGATGAAAAGGGGTCAAAAGGATGGGATGAAAAGGGATCGAGAGGATGGGATGAAAAGGGGTCAAGAAGATGGGATGAAATGGGGTCGAGGGGATGGGATGAAAAGGGGTCGAAGGGGTGGGATGAAAAAGGGTCAAAAGGATGAGATGAAAAGGGGTCGAGAGGATGGGATGAAAGGGGTCAAGAAGATGGGATGAAATGGGGTCGAGGGGATGGGATGAAAAGGGGTCGAAGGGGTGGGATGAAAAGGGGTCAAAAGGATGAGATGAAAAGGAGTCGAGAGGATGGGATGAAAAGGGGTTGAAGAGAAGACATGAAAAAGGTTAAATGTGTAGACGGATGATGGTAGAGGAACCTAGGGATTGAGACTCAGAGTGGAGGCACATCTCAGGAAGCTTCGTATCCTTGTCGGGCCATGGTTCCTGTAATGAAAGGAGAAAGAGGAAGAGAAGAGAAGAGAGTGATGGGGAGGGTAGGGGTTGAGAACTAAGATGAACAGAGAGAGAAAGAGGGTTGGGACACACTTTTATGGGTACGTGTGTGAATTAGAATGATTTGTTGAAGAACGGTTTA
Source organism: Chelon auratus (assembly GCA_030220025.1). NCBI lineage: Eukaryota > Metazoa > Chordata > Actinopteri > Mugiliformes > Mugilidae > Chelon > Chelon auratus. Next base: position 4,302 of record JASGAT010342252.1, on the reverse strand, counting down.
GTTCCTGAACTTAGGTTATAATAACTTCATTAATCACTTCCTCATCGCGCATCTGTTCAATGCAAACTACAGGGAAACAGTGACTTCTTGCAGCAGGAAATGCAGACATAAAAGTAATAAGCTCCAGATGAGATATGAAAGCGAAAGTTCAAGCGGACTCTTTATTTAGCAACATTCCCGTTTTAGCCTGGCATCTGTGGAGCTCCGAGACACGACTCCTTCTTTGCTCCAACGACACACACTTTGATCTCAGGGACACCAAAATCCAATTTGTGCCTTGATTAAGCTTTCCTGACACTCAAGAGTAAGCGCTGCGTTCCTTTTTGGTAGCCACCGCAGCAGGAGGTGGGGGGGTGAAACAAGACAACTCCTTGTTCATCTCCAGTAGGGGATAAGAGATGGAATGCCCTCCAAATGAGGCTGTCAACCCCCACATCTTAAATAATGATGTACTCTTGCTCTGTTGCTCACTTGACGCCATTGCTTGGAGGGAAACGGATAAGGAGCAACGGAGGGTGAAAGAGAAAAAGAATGACAGACAAGGTCTCCGATATTAAAACTTGTTTTGACTAGAAGAGCAAACGCCACAAAACTTTCAGAGGCATTTGAATTGAACGTGACTGCCGTGACCTCAATGAAGCGTCAAAAAGTAAAGGTCTGCGGTGGCGCCGAAAGATTGTTGGAGTCCATTGTGCAAAAAAAAGGTTATTTTATTTTCCTTTCAGGGAAACAGATTTCTTCACAGCCTCGCAATCAACACTAGACCATGCAGAACTGTGTAATCCTGTTAGACATAAAACACCACAACAGCCCATCATTTCAAGAAACAGGTTTTTATATTTTAGGTTAAGGGGTGGTTTGCATGCACCCTCCATGCTGGATTACTAATTGATCTTGTTTTACATTGCAAATGAGTCATTCATATTAGTGTTGGCTCTTGCTCAAAGGGAGGGTGCAGTGGTCTTATCCAGCCGCTGCAGGAATTGATTAGCATTGCACAGAGAGTGAGTCTTGGCAGCATCAGACATAACCATGCAAATGTGAATGAATAGCTAATGTATCGTGGGAAGGATGTTTGTTTGTCTCATGTTGGGGATTTCCGAGGGGAATGCATTTCCAGGACAGCAAACACCGACGGTCCTCATCTTTTCTATTTCAGGAAGAAAAAAAAAATACACCTCTCAAGCAGTGTGTAGCGGCGCTATACAAATGCAAAATGCATGGTGTTTCAGTGTCTGAGCCGATAGTCTGTGCCGCGAATCATTTGCCCCGCGAGTCAATCATGTGTGCGACGGCAGCCACGGCGAGAGAGAAGAAAAGGCAGAGGAAGGCACTTTTTATTTTTATTTGCTTTTGCTGCATCATTATGACAATGCCCCGGGCCTCCAGGCGCCCGCCGCGGACGCAGCTTGTTGTTTCACTGGAACGGGATGTGCCGCGCTGTCATGCCACGTTGTGTCTGGATGCGCACAAGCCGCCGTCACTAGTCATAGAGTGCCAGCCGGTCCTCCAGGGTAGGAGGTCTTACAGGTTGCGTGACATCTAAATAAGTAAAATCCCACGTCCCCTGTTATCATGTAAGCCTGGCCAGAGGCTGTTGAGCTTTTTTGACTGGCAGACATCTATAGTTGTTGCCCCACATCTATGGCCACTTGCATTATTATTTTTTATTGTTGATTTTAGCTTTTTGTTGCATGTATATTGCTGCTGCAACAGTGAAATTTCCCAGTTTGGGATAAATAAAGAATCTATCTATCTATCTATCTATCTATCTATCTATCAATTACTGCTACACATTACTATGGGTTGTAGCTTAATCATCAATGAGGTAGCAAATTACAGATTGTTAACATCATCCGGGGTCTATAGACTGACCTACCTAGATGATGATGTCATCTCTGAGCGCCGCCCGCAGATAATGTATTATTTAGAGGCTGCGTTTCGGTGCCCCATTCACTCCCACTATATGGATATATGCGGTTCTACATATCTTACGAAGGACTCCAAATGACACCAAAGTTATATGGGTGAGTAAACGATCGTATTTTATGCCAGAAATAAGGTCCAGGTTGTATAAAACGGTAGTTCCCCTTTAAGGACCCACGTTTTCAGACCACTGAGTGCTGCGAAAGATCCCTCAAAGGAGAAACTGGACACAACCAGAGACACTTAACACCAGGAAACACTAACACAACAGGAGAACCTTTTCCTATTTGACACTTTATAGCTCACTTATTGAAATACTTGGAAATTCTAAATTTCAACTATATACAGCAAATGCTATGGAGTTAAAATTCTGGTGTTGGCGACATTTTAGCAAGAGTAGAGTTAATTATACCCCTTGAAGAATTGTCAAAAGCGACTAGCGACAAATCTAGCAACTTTCTCTAGTGTTACTGGAGACTTTTCTGGTGTTACTGGAGACTCTGACGTGAAAGCACGTATCGGTTTGCGGTTATTGTCCTCAACAACAACTGCTCCCCCGTCCCAAAGCACTCACAGGTGGTCAGCCTCACAGTAGCCCCGTGCAGCAGTCAGAGCAGAGAGGAGACCCACACCACTCCGGGGTCCAGACTGCAAAAGAAAAGGTGCCAAAATGTGCCTCTCTGTGACATACGCTAAACATCTAGCTAGCTAGCTAGCTCATCGTGTCTCAGTTTCAATTGTACACCCAAAAATACAGAAAGAAGTGGGAATCAAACCCTGAATTCAAAGGCTGGTTGAAGCCGTTTATTGGCGATGATACACGGGCGTACTGCCTGTATTGTAAGGCTAATTTCTATGTGATATAAAAAACACATTACAAAAACATACTCAAAAGGCAAAGGCTTATAACAGTTCCACCCAAAGCAAGCTGCTATTAATGAATAAAAAACTGACTCGGCAAAAAAGGCTGAAGCCACCATGGCATTACTGTTCCATGCTGGCATGTGATCATACTGGGGAAGCATGTAAAGCTACTTTCTCACACTCCACTGCCGCCACTCACTTCAAAACACACACAACAAAGTGCACGGAAATGATTAATGGTGTTCGGCGATGCAGGCGACCAGAGTTTTCGCCTCCTCCTCGATGAGTCCACAGATGTAAGTGTTTCTAAGTACCTGGGGGTTGTGACAAGGTACTTTAGTGACACCAAACACACAATCGTCTCAACATTTCTGGGGCTTGTTGAGTTGGAGGGAGGAGATGCCAGATCTATAGCCCGAGCAGTTGTGGCTTTCCCGGAGAAATGCGGTCTTAAAAAAGAGAAACTCGTGGGGATAGGGACTGACAATGCCTCTGTTATGACGGGGATTAACAACGGGTTCCATGAAGTGTTGAAGGAGGAGTATGGCCTCAAATCAGATCTGGTTCTTATTCGCTGTGTGTGTCACTCTCTCCAGCTTGCTGTAAGTCATGCTTCCAATGACACCATGTGGAGTACTTGGTACAGGAGACTTATAACTGGTTTTCCCGCATGCCCCATACAGCGCTGTGTCCGGGCACCAAGCTAACGCTAACATTTGAGTTCACACCAAGTAAGTAAATTCATGTACAATGACAAGTAGGCTGTGCAGAAACAGCAACTAATCTAACAGTTAGAAACAGCGGCCAAGTAGACATAGTCTGTATAACTGTGGCGGTGTTAACATGCTTGTCGATTAGCATTGAGTTTGAACCTAGCTAAACCGTGTTAGGTTAGCGGACCCAGCACTATCGGTGCCGTTATACACTAATGAAAAGCAAGAGTTCCAAATGTCCTACAGTTCAGATGCATTATTTGGGAGTTTTTTGTCTTCCACAATAAAATACGGGTAAAGTTGACAGAGAACAACAAGACAGCGAGTGGTAGTAAAGTTAGCCGTGTACAACTTTACTGCACAACAAGACAGCGAGTGGTAGTAAAGTTAGCCATGTACAACTTTACTGCACCGCTGCAGGCTGCTGTATCCTGGTACCGCTGTGGCACCGCTCACTGTCTGTTTGGTGGTTCAAAAAGACTATATCACAGATATATAACTGTCTAAGAAGTGGTATCTAATGTGGTGTTCCATGCATTTTAAAATACATGTTTTAAGCTTAACATGGCTTCTTTACTTCATCATAGAGAAACTGGCATATATATACAGTTAGGCCCAAAAATATTTGGACAGTGACACAAGTTTTGTTATTTTAGCTGTTTACGAAAATATATTCAGGATACAATTACATAATCAATATGGGCTTAAAGTGCAGACTCTCAGCTGTAATGTGAGAGTATTCACATCCAAATTGGAGCAAGGGTTTAGGAATTACAGCTCTTTAATACGTAGCCTCCTC
>JASGAT010342245.1:0-17194 GCA_030220025.1 Chelon auratus | reverse complement strand
AAACCACTGACAGGGAAGTAAATAACATTGACCATCTTGTGACAATACAGTGTTCTGCTGGGAAACTTTTGGACCTGGCATTCATGTGGATGTTACTTAGACATTTAGCACCCACCTAGATCAGACCAGGCACCCCCACCCCATAGCAATGACACTCCTTGTTGGCAGCAGCCATCCATAGCAGGATTGCAGCCTGGCACAGACACACACACAAAAAAGGTTTAGGAACAACTCAAAAAAAAACAAAACATGAGAAACAGCAAAACGTGTTGACCTACCTCCAAACATACTAGATGCCAAGTTGATCGGGTGTCTGGACCCTCATTCAGGACACCCTCAGAAGGACCATGTCCATTCTCTGATGAGTCACAACTGATTTGGAGGAACAAGGGAGACCTACACAATATTAGGAAGGTGGCGATAATGTTATGCTGTGTTATAAACTTCTAACCAGGATGTTTGCAAATATTTCTGCCCATTTACCCAGTTTAAAGTTTTAGTGTGTAATATTAACTAGATGACCATAAACGGAGGTAACGTTTTAATATTTTTCTTAATTTTTGTCTCAACCAGACAAAATCAGGTGATACTGTTAGACACACTGGACCAAGAAGTCACCAAGTTCAGAGAATGTAACGCCTTACTGGACCTCAATTCCCTGGTATGTTTTTGAGTGACTTTAAAATCTCATTTGTACTCGCGTTGCTGTTGTTTACTCTCTTTTCCAGTGAGCAGGAATGATTTCTAAGCCTGTTTCTTGACTTAAGTTTACAGAGGCAAAGATGTACCACAATAAACTGGTGAACATAAGGAAAGAGATGATTATGCTCCACGAAAAGACGACAAAACTAAAGGTACACTTCTCACCTCAGTCAGTAGATGACGCCGTGCTCTTGGTCTTAGATAAGGTCACACATTGGACAGGATGCGATTTAACGTTAAACTGCTGTTCTCTCGCAGAAAAGAGCTTTGAAGCTGCAGCAGCAAAAGCAGAAGGAGGCGCTGGAGAAGGAGCAGCAACGTGAGAAGGAGCTCGAGAGAGAAAGGCAGCTTACAGCCAAACCCGCTAAAAAGACGTAGGATCCTCTGTTAATGATCGCTGTATTAAAGGACCCTGCAGGCGGTTTTGCATGTTTTAGTCTATTTATTACATATCAACCACGTGTCTCATTACTACTGACCATTTTCCAAAGTGCAACATATTTTTTTTAAAATATTTTTTAACTTTTTTATGACAAAAACAAAACAGAGAATCAGACGATGGGAGCGCAGAGGGTGGGTAGATGGGCCGCTCATTGTTTCCACTTATTTTGTAGGATTTCTGTGGCATCTAGCAGCAACTGTGCACTCATTGTCTCACTCTTCCTCTTCCAACTGTGTAGGAGAACCTATGGTGGGAGACACAGAAGCATAACAACTGTGAAAGGACTCTTGTAGAGCCACATGGATTCAGTTTGAATCCATGTGTTGATGTGAAGGAGTTACAGGTGATTACACCCTAAAAGAAACAGAAATATAGACACCATATTCCATTTCTGCTAAAAGAAAACCCCTAAATCCGACACACACATCGTCTTTGGCATGTTATCAATCACCTCTAATTTATATGTTTGTTGCATGATGATGTGCCTCATAGTATTCTTGGATTTTTATTGGTTTGCCTTACACACAGTTAAGACAATAAAAGCGTTTATGTGTTGTATTCGAGTACAGGTTTACCACCTGTTAACTGCTGACCTGTTGAAAGGTTTTGAAGGACTGTTCCTGCAATCACATGGGCTTTAGGATGCAGTATGACATTGTTAAAGTTGGACTGATATTGACTTCAAACTTATTTGTTAAACCTGAGAGCGCGAGTTCGTCTCCTGTAGCTTCACAGTCGTCAATTCTTAATTTTCCACCATCTCCACGCTCAGACCACGTTAGGAAATAAACTTGGCACAGGCTAGAGTTATGTGAAAGTAAATATGAATTAAAACTTGCTTTGGAAAATGGTTCGCGAAACATGCTGGTTGATGGTTTATATTATTCTTTGTAAATGGGCCAAAAGTTGCAAAACCTCTGATGTGTGTTCCCGTCTGATATTGCCAAGATCGCCACAAACCAAAGACATGGACTAAATCATCAAATGCTGGTAACCCGCTCTCAACCTCAGATGACACACGAATCTGTGCAACTTCACTGAGAACAGAACAAATTACTCCCGAGACACTTTAGGAGAATCACTGCGTTCGCTGTCTTTTGTAAAGTATTAAATGTTGTCCCCGGGCGCCATGCCCTGTTTAGTGTTGAATGTTATAATAACGGGCATGTTGTTAAATAGTTCTGCACTAAATTTGATTGACTGAACATCTGAGGTCCAGTTAACATATGGAGAATATATGATAATCGGTTACAAGATGCACCAAATGTTGCCCTCGATACACACTGCGTCTGTAAATGTGTTCGGCAGACATTTTGAGAAGCTTCTATGCACTAGTTATGCCTGAAACTCTGCTGTTTGTACAGTTAATAATAAAACCAACAGAAACTGGTTTGTAGGAAGTTGACTTTTATTCTTCAAGGTGACAAACACATCATCTTATAATCTATCTCCTAGTCCCACATCACATATTCACACATTTTATTTATAATGTAAAATGTGTGTGCAGTAGAGTCACAACCTCAGTTGCACTGTGTGAACTACCTCATTTCAGTCCCGTGTGCACAATCCATTTGCGTGTGTGAAGTGGCTTAAGCATCTCAGTCCACCAGGGGTCAGCAGAGATCAGTTCATTTCACAGAACCTCAATCTGTGTCTCTACTTCTGCTCTGTGGAAAGCTGAGTTTCTGCAAATCTATTACTGATAAGAACCCACTACCAGAACAGTTGATCAGATTAGAGGGTTCACCCATATTACATCTCGGTGTAATCTTTGGTTTTAATAAAACACATCCATCTTCTTTCTTGTATTCACCAATTTAAGATGTAAAGTGTTTTAGGAGCTTCGTTCTGTTCTGTTTTTTTCATTCCTTCCTTCCGTATCACATTCGATGCAAGGTGAATGAAGCGATAAGCAGTAGAGCAGCAGCACTCATCTTTGTTTTCTGACTTTTGCCCTATTTGTTTTCCCCAAGTCCGCCTCAGCTGCCCCCACACAATCCCTGACAATTGTCTCTGAATTGGTAAACACTTAACGTTTTATATAGTATTATCATGTGCCAGCCGTACAAACAGAGGAGTTTGTTGACAGAAAAGTAGGTTACATTCCTCTCTGTCCCAGCACAGCCGTGCGTCTGTCCCGACGCCTTCCATTTCACATAAAACTCTAATTTTATACTCACTACTACAGCAGGAAACTCAGTCAAAACCAACATGACTCGGCCCGTCCGCGCCCAGTCCTCCTCGGAGCGGAAGCTGCACCACAGTGTGGCCGTGGAGGGGTCTGGACTTGGGGAGAGGGGCACCTTGATTCCACACTGACGAAAGTGTGGCAATGCAATGGAAGTCACATTTTGATTTGGTTTTGCTGGACCTTTTTCTGGGTCAATGTAACTACAGTGGTTCACTTTATAAATATCCAAACAAGTTTTTCTTCATTTTTCTGGGTCAGTGTAAAGCAGAGACCAAAGAAGGAAAGGTTATGCTTGGGAATATGATTTATAAAAGATTAAGAGCTCTTCAGGGGAGGCTTTCCTAAAAACAAATAATGCAGGTGTAATATTCAAGTTATGGATCATTAGTATTATGTGAGAATATAAAATTCCAGTCAGGGGGCCAGAAAGTCTTTTGGTGGCTCTTGGATGCTCACCAATGGAAAAAAATGCTCCAAAAATTATTAATATGATGTTTTGGTCTGTAACTAGTGGATGGATCGTTCATTTAACAACAAACAGACTTTGACATAATGGGATCTGCTCCTAATTAGTTTATACTTTGATCGAATAGAGTTCTGTTCTTCCAGAAAGAGGGGCCGTGAAAGGCTACAGAAGTAGACGGCTCAGAGCAGCAGCGGTTTCCGAGGCTGGGCCTTGTTGCTTCCAAGCATTTGGTTTTAACTTGTGTCTGCTTTTAGAAACTTGGCCGTCAGGAAAAACACTAACCCCCCCTCCTCACCGAAGCCGCAAGCGAGTCACACAGACATGGAGCAGCAACAGCAACAGCAACAGGCGATGATGTAGCGGGGGCGGCCTTCCTGTCTAAGTAAACAGTGATTCAGATGGGTGAGGAGTGGGAGGCTGTGGTCAGCGTCAAACTGGCAGCACCAAGCCTCTCCCAGACCCACCACAACAGGATATGGTCCTCCGGCCCACACTGAGCATGGCTGCATCATATTATTATTTCCTTCAGGTTTTACCATTTGGTCGTCGTGGTAATATTCCTGCACGCTGAGTACCATGCGAAGAGCTGCACCAGTGGTTCTGGAAAACATATCTCTTAGTGGTGTTTTCCACCAAAGTGACAGTGAATGAGGTTACTTTTCCTTCTTATATAACTGTTCATACGCAAGTCTGGATAAGTGGGTATGGAGAACATTAGTAATTAGGTTTTTGTGACTCAACAGATGGTTCAAAGTGGATATTTTAGCATAACAGTTTACCCTGTGACCGGCACATCTTTCCAAAACAATAATTTTAAAGTTCAAGCTTGGGTGTTTTACTATTCTATGCCTAGTTATAGCCAGCAGATGAGGGCTGCATATACGAAGCATGTGATCAGCTTATAAAACATCATGCAAAGAAAAGAAAGAAGCTTGAGTCTTTGTGACAGTTTGAATTAGGGCCGTACGCAGCATGTAAGGCTGAATGCACAAAACTGGAATAACTGGTTTATGCGTTTTATCCAAAAAACAAACTAAACCAAAGGCAACTGGACTTGTTTGACGATGTTTCATCACTTAACCCGAGAGGCTACTTCAGCTCTAAATGACTGGTGTTCATGAGGAACATCTATGGATGAGGAGGATGTTGATTAGATGAACTCAAGGTTGTAATACTGGACATTTTTAGCAGGGGTGAAGGATAAAGGATGAGCGGTGAAACATCAAGAACAACATCATCCATGGGCAGCACGGTGGCACAGTGGGTAGCGCTGGTGCCTCATAGCAAGATGGTCCTCGGTTGAAACCCCAGGGCAGAAAGGTTTCGATTCTCAGGGCCTTTCTGTGTTGAGTTTCTCCCTATGTTTGCGTGGGTTTTCTCCGGTTTCCTCCCATCATCAAAAACCTGGGTGCTAGGCCGGGTCAGGTTGGCCCACAGTGGCGGCGTGTGCGGTCGCAGCCGCTCAGGACTAACCCTCCATCCGACCATGCAATTTTGTTATATGATGTATAGTATATGTTGTAAAATGACAAATAAAGCACTTTAAAAAAAATCCACTTTCCTTTTGTTTTAGCTTTGTTTTTTAACCAGTGACCTGGATGACTGAGAATCTTTATCCTTATTTATTTGCTCAAGCACATTAAAATGTCAAAAACTATCCACTTACTTTAACATCCTTATTGCCATGTGTTAGTGGTGCACAGATTCTCAGTTAAATAACTGCAGGCCAGCCGACACACTAAACCTAGAGCTCCATTTGACGCGTTGACAAATGTGCGGTGATGCTTCAGTAACAGAACACAATCTATGTAAATGCTTCAAAGGGATTCATTTAACTTATGCAATTATTTCAGTGAGAACCTAAAGTGCTGCAGCAACAGCAGCGTAGTGTGTTCAATTTAAACATCTGATGCCATGCACGGGGGTTACAGAGCGTCTTGTTGTGTCTGCACTGTGGTGTAATTTCTCCCAAGGCTTGTTCCACTCTGTGTAAACACAGACAGAGGTGGGTGAACCGCAGTAGATGTTTTCACTCCAGCCCCACAGGTGCAGCGTTAACCCCGTTCCGCTCACTGCTGCTTTCTTTTCAGAGGGTCACATTTTAAAAAACAGATCCTTACAACAGCCAGAAGTTGCGACTAAAGGTTTTATGGCACGAATGGTTGGTTTCATGGGCTCCTCTGAGACTGCAATAAAAGCGGTAAATATAGAAACAACTCGTAGGCTGTGAGGCCGTCTTTGAAGAGCTGCGGTGGAGGGGAAAAGGATGATTTGATCAAATGAATGTTCCCTGTCCTTGTTTTTGTTTTCGGGAATACGATAAAGTGCGCACTGCAAGGCCTTGGGTGAGACAAAGAAATTGTTTTCAGACAGACTGCAGCCACAGACCTGCAGTCACCTCTGCAGCCAGGTTGGTCAGCAGTTGCACGGCCGTGTCCCGTCTGACCTGGTGGAGATGTGATAATCCAAACCTTAACTGTATGGAGTTAGAGGTCTGGAGGGAGGATTTATAGGGTTGTTTATATGCTCTATTTGAGGTCGGCCGCAGCAGACTGTTACTTCCTCTGCTTTTTGGATGCACTGTGGGGCGCAGCACAGACACACACACACTGTACTCCCAGGCAGACAGAAACACAGGCATATGCAAGCTTACAAACACAAACAAGATCCAGTAAGAGCCAGTACTGCAGCCCTCATAACCCTTACTGTGGTGGTTGCTGCGGTTTGGAAAACTGCAGGGCTTGTTGTAGTCCTGAGGCGATGTGGGTGTCAGAAGATGCTGTTCACTATCACCACAGAGCTCCTTTAAGCATTTTTATCTGCTTTTCGGTAAACTAGTTTCTGCAAGCTGGGAGCAACTTACGTAAGGTAAAAGAAAAGGTAAAAACAACTGCTGTAAAGTCACGCAGAAGCAGAGGCCAGACATCTCAGTGCAAATCTGGAACACTGCTCTCTCTTTACTTTTCTTTTCCTTCTCTTTTCTTTCTTTTTTTTTTTTTTTTTTTACTGTGGAGTCCCTGCCAGCAGCAGTCAGAGTTACATAACTGCTTATCTCTCACATTCGAGTCCACCCTGTCTAGCTTGCACATTTTGTGAAGTAGCACCCATTTTAAAATGAGTTAGCCGCCTGACGAGGAAATTAACACCGTCCCAAAATGATTTTTGGCATCGAAGTTAAGCATATTATGAGTCGCTGTTAGATTGCTGACCCGTTAACACGTATAAACTTGCACAAAGAACATTCAAACATTGACGTAAAAAGTGGAACACAAGGTGAAACGTCCTGGCTAAAAAGAGTTTGGTCCAAGATGAGGAACTGACTATAGTAAATTGATGGGATGAAGTATTTTGGGTGTTTGTCTTGCTTGAAGCTAAAAGAGGCTTCTGGAAATTTCCAAGATGGACAAGGTTGTAATTAGATTTCACTATCTCACTATCTTGCTCTCTCTCTGTTTTTCTCTCTCCCCCCTAAATACCAGTCTGGGTTATACAAACTCTTACAGCAACCTATTAAGCAAAGTTGCATCTAACTTCTGGTTGAACAATCGCACTTTTATACTAAAAGATATGGAAGTAGAGTAAGCAATACACCATCAGTCATGAGACCACTGACAGGTGACAGATTTCTTCTCAAAGTTAATGTGTTTGAAGCAGGATTTGACAAGTGGAAGGATCTGAGCGACTTTGCCAGGGGTCGACTCATGACAGCTAGACGGCTGGTTCAGAGCATCGCCAAAACACCAGCTCTTGTGGCATCTGCAGTCGTTAGTGTCTGTCGAAAGTGGTCCAAGGGAGGAAAAGTGGTGAGCTGGTTTTGGTAGAAAGGTGTCAGAATACAGAGTGCGTCAAAGTTGGTTTTGTATGGAGCTGCGTAGCCACAGACCAGTCAGGTTGTGGATGCCATAAAGGCGCTCTGGTCTGCTGAATCATGTTTCCTTTAACATGATGTTGATGGCCAGGTGCTTGTGCGTCACTTACCTGGGCAATGTGTCACTCCAAGACGGGCTATGAGAAGGGCCACAGCTGGCGGAGGTGGTGTGACGCTTTGGGCAATGTTCTACTGAAAGACCTTGGATCGTGTGTGTGTTATTTTGACACGTGCCATCTACCCAAGCACTGATACAGAGTACTCTTTCATGGAAACAATGTTAGGATAATGTTGCAATGCCACAAAGCAAAAATGATTGAGGAATGGTTTGAGGAACACAACAAACAAGAAGCTCAAGGTGTTAATTTGGCCTCTAAATTCCCCAGATCTAACTCTTATCTCGTGTGTGTGGGATGTGCTACATGAGTCAGGGATGTTTTGGCTACAAAAGGTTAGGCTGAAGGTCATAACGTTATGGTGGCAGGGGGGGTCAGTTTAAGAAAACGGGTGAGGTGAATACTCTTAGCTCACTTCAAGGCATAAAAATGCACAAATATGACAACCAAAACTTTATAAACTTTAACCAAATACAATACACAGGTTTCCAGGAACCTAATATGACCCCCCTATTAAAGACGTCCAACAGACAGCTGCTCTAAGACACATGTTCACTGTGAGTCTGTGCTGTTGCTGCAGAGACAACGATACACCAATAATCGTGCAGCCCTGTCTGGAGGCCATAAGGGCTGCTTTGTTCCCTGTGAATAATACAACACGTGCTCTGTTTGTCAGACCTCCGTAGATGCATGCAGGCTAATGTCAACAAGATTTTTTCATTCCAGGGTGACACATTGAGCAGCGACTGTTAAATGGAAAATGATTCATAGGGATGGATCTAAGAATAAGATGTGGTTTGTTGTGAAAGGCAGATATAAAAAGAATATATTTAAAGCTTTTTTTAACCAAAAGGAATTCATAATGTTTTTGTTTTGTTTGTTTTTTTAACATAAATAATAAGAGCAGCATCTCTTTCATAAAAAGAGGGGAAAAGGACATCTCACATGTAGGTCAGGAGTATTTTTCTGACTTACTATACATACACACCACACCTCTGACCTACTTCCATACATTCCTATAGCCGCATTACATAACATTTTCGTTCAGACTGAAGACAGAACAGAGTGAGTTCACGCCCGCAGAGGCGTCTCACACATTCATGACTTAGATACTTCTAGTGTCTTCCTCCGGATGTTGAAATTTAGTCCGCTTCGGTTGTAATAATAAACAATGCTCTGCTGACATGCACTCACATGCTGGTTCTTTAGACAAGGGCGTCCTGATAGAACAGCCCTGCACTAAATCCATCTTTATATAATGTTATATAATGTTATAATGTTCAGTTTATGCTGAAACTGTGTTAGAAATTCTGAATAGAAACGTGTCGTAACAACACAATTTAATAGTAACCCTGGATGACTTGGCCTTTTGTAGACCATTTAATATTTGAGGAACATACAATTAAAATAATCATGTACATCATATACTACGTGTGTTTGATCCACCACAAGAGTTTTGCAAATTGAAGCCAGGTGGAGTCTTGAAAATGTATTTACTTTACTACTAATTGACCGGTGTATGTCAGGTGTATGTGTATGTCACTGAATGCGTTTCCTGTAGAACAAACCAGAAGCTAAAACCTTTATGACAGATCAGGCATAACATTACCTTCTTAATATTGTGTAGGTTTCCCTTGTGACTCATCAGAGGATGGACATGGGCCTTCTGAGGGTGTCCTGTGGTGTCTGGCAACAGACTGTTGTTAGTGGGGTCCTTTGGGTCCTATGAGTTGAGGAGAGGGGCCTCTGGATCATCCCACAGATACTTGATCAGTTTGGGATCTAGTGAATTTGGAGGCCAGGTCAACACCTTGTGCTGTTCATGTTTTTTGAGTTGTTCTTAAGTGTTATTGCGTGTGTGCCTGTGTCAGGCTGCATCCTGCTGGGGATGGCTGCTGAAATGGCTGCTGAAATGGTTATATTGTGGGGGTGCCTGGTCTGGTCTAAGTGGGTGGTACATGTTTAAATAACATCCACACGTGGTTTTAATGTTGTGGCTGATCAGTGTATACTTTAGATAAACCCCTCACTCAAAACTCGTGATCACGAGACTCAACCTTCCGGTTATCAGTAATACCAACTGCTGCCTGGGAGCAAGATAGTGACAGCCGTCTGTGCACTGCACCCAATTTAGCAGCTGCCCAGGGCTGTTAAAAGGGGACTCCAGCTGTAATCTAATCATTTACAAATTCTCCAGGATACATTTTATTGGCACTTTACTTGTAACAACCAGACAGAAGCAAATTACACAAGCACCAAGTTGTCAGGAGCGTCATTTATTGACATTTGCAACTGAGTGCAACCAATCTCTGAACAAATCCATCAACTCTTGTTGGAGTGTAGGCTGTAACAAAGCAATAAATATGGTAGATAGAAAATCATGACGGCATTTCATACCGTCAGTTAAACATTTACAAAAAAAAAAAAAAAAATCATAGCAGTCAGCTAAATAAGCTGCCAGGTAGAAACTTAAGGCAAGGTGGTCTTCTGCTTGCAGATTGAGTATATGCTCCATTTAGCCGATCGGATGACCTGCAATACAGAAAACACAATCAGTAACACACACTTGGTTACAATGATGCTCTAACAGTATGATCAGATGATTTAAGTACCTTTGTTAGAGAGACTTCTGGATGTTGTTCAGGATGTCGCCATAGACGAAGTTGAACAGTTGTTCCTTCGACTTGGTCCCATCTAGCTGCACTGTAATAACGTACATACATTTAAATCAGCATGATCAACCTTAATATGACAGTGCATGTAAAAGACAAATAGAAATAAATAAAATGCAGACTTACAAACAACACATGATGTCTCCATGATGTTCTTGTGTTTCAGGTACATGGGCCAGACGTGGCCATCAAACAGGCCTGGGGGGTCTGGCACCGCGTAGTTCCTCGAGCTGCAGAAAAATACAACACTGTATGAGACAATGAGACCACAGACTGGACTACAAACTCCAGACAAGAACGATGTCTGAACACTTACCACCTCCTCTTTTTGCATTCTTCGTACGGGATGGAAATAAAGTAACGTTGGTTCAGCACGTCGATCAAAGGTCTGAAGGGCAGAGAGAAATGTGTAATTTCTTCTACAATAAAAACAAGCAACTAATTTAAATACAGTCGCACAAGTTCTTACCCGTAGGTGTAAAGCAGAAAGCCCTCAACAATAAGGATGTGAGTCTCCTCCTCCTCCTTGTTGCTGGTGTCTGACTTCGGGACGATCTCGGTATCCAGGGTGTTATTAACGCCATGAGACTTCTCAAACTTCACCGGGTTCTCCAGCCATGCGTAGATGGTACTCATCATGGCGTCCATGTCCAGAGCTGTAATGACTGGAAAGAAAAGCGAGCAGGAAAGACGGGAGGAAAAGAAGCGCATAGAAAGTTGCAAAAGCGTGAGTAAGAAACATGTCCAGACTACAACTTTGTTTATATTGCATGCAGATCACAAACGCAACACTGCAGCTGGCACAAACACACAAAACGTAACAGTCAGACATACACGCATACACACCAACCCTTTCATAAAAACCCAGGCTTACCATCGTACTGCTTAAAGCCATCTTCACCAACTTCAATCTGATCTTGGGGCTGAAACATACATTGATGAGATGTACCCAGGTACATTTCACTAGTGCTACACTCTGTGCTATATGGAAGGCTAGTAAACACTAGATTACACTATCTAGTAACACAAGCGGCAAAGCGTTAACACCCCACCAACTTGTGCTACTCATAGCAATCCCTTTGGTTAACTACATCCAAAATTTATTGAGTGAGATGTGCATGCAGCTCACCTTGAAGAAGTCATCCTGATGAACCACACAACAGTTGGGCAGGTTCTTGATCAGTCTGTTGGTGAGGGTGGTTTTCCCTCCATTGGTCACGCTGCGTGGAGCAAGAGGAATAAAAAGGAAATGAATGATGGATGATGCAACACATATAACCCATGTGCAAAATAAGAGTAAAAAAAAAGTCCGATTAAAGATTAGACCGTCGCGTATTTTATTTTAAATGTACATTTTTTTTTAAACATTTTGCAGCTTCCGGGTCCGAAAGGGTTAAATACATTTAAAACACTTTTACATCCTTTTATTTCTATTTCAATTATCGATTTTAACACACGTCTAGAGCAACTACTGACATTTTAATATAAAATTAACATTAATCAACTTTAATCTATTTTAGCGGTCAAAATCTATATCATTTCAAAAAGGGTGGGTCAGCAGGGTGCACTTCAAGTTCAATCATCTCTATTACATGTTTTTAACTGTTAGCTTAGCCTTTGTTTATAAATTAGCTTCAGGTTTGACGGAAGCGGTTTAATTTGCACGAATATATTTTAACACGGAATTGTTTTAACAACAGCAGAACAAAAAAAAAGGAAGCATGAATTTAGCGGATGTCATGACCGCCCTCCCCACGTGTCCCGGGCTTTTAGGGCCTAGCAGCCTTTGCTAGCTAGCTAGCTTAGCTTAGCTTAGCTCCAGGATCCATTCATCCATAAGGAACTCACCCGCCGATGCCGATGATGTACTTCATGTTTTCGGATGGTCAAGGCTGGTAAACGGGTCAGTCGAGAGTCGGAAACGTCAATAAAACCAGGAGCTCAGTGATCGGACGGGAAGAAAGCTTAAAAAAGAGAAGGTTGCAACAGGAAACGTCAACTACTTGATTCCTCCATGGCACTTGAGTTGAGTAAGGTAAGAGCAGAGACGAGCTGTCACTCGGACGGCGGTCTTCCACCAAGAGAGAACCGGAGCTAACGGATGCAACTAGACATACTGCAGCGAGGGTCGCGATTGGCTATTTAAACACCTCGAGCGGCCTGGAGCATCGACGACAACCAATCACAGGCGAGTGTCACCACAAGTCCCGCCCAGCCACGCCCCTCCTCATTTCCTCCCTCCTTTTGACCTTAAACCATGGTTTAATTTTAGTTTTAACCGCAGAAATAAATAAAACACAACAACTGAGTGGTTGTTGAACAGTTTTAAATCCCAATTTATATGTTACAACACTAGATCATACCATATATTTAAATACCTTCGTGTTTATACCTTCCAGGAATGAATTTAAACCGAGATCTATGGCACAAGTAGTGGCAACAAAAGGATTAGTTTGAGAAAGATGCAATAATTCTTGTCTGAACTGAAATGTTTTGTTTAGCATTTTCTCTTTTATTGGTTTGACTAACTGAACGTTCACACATAACAATCTAATTATTTTAATACCCCTTTTAACAGAGAATTGTGGATTTTATCTATGAACAATTGCTCCTTTGACACGGTTCAGTTTAGCTGCGCTGTACTAACATACATACATTTAAATCAGAATACCTCAGTTCAGCCGATCTGTGAAGATCTATGGCAGTAGTAGTGGGAACAAACCTATTAGTTTGCTAATGCTGAATACAATGAAGGCCTTTTTCTGTGCAGCAAACAGGCACTGAGTTACTCTTAACTGCAGCTTGTTCTTCAAGCATAATAATGTCAAATTATATTTTACTACCCGAAAGCTGTCCTAATACAGTATTTATTTGGCTTATCTGGCAATCTGTAGGCATCTGATCAGACTAGATGTATTGTTAATACTATATCATTTTTAGCTTGCTGGCTCTATTTTTCCAGATATAATTAGTTATTATGTCAGAGTTTGCAAAATATAAGAAGTTAAGATGAATAAAAAAGTAAAATTACAAACACACAGCACACCCATGCATGTTTACATCCACATATGTATACTGACGTAGACAGAATATACAGAATTTGACCACTTTAATTTAATGTAACTTTGAATATACATTTAGAACAATTGAGAGGAAGAAGAAGAAGAAGAAGAAGAAGAAGAAGAAGAAGAAGAAGAAGAAGTTGACGTTTGTAGTTTACATAACAAGCGCATGTTGCTATTTGAATGCTTCTTCCACCCTGTCATTTGGAGTTTGGCGTCGGTTGACCAACATTTTTAATATGGGAATAAACCTAACATGAAAGTTACATTTCTTTAATCATTAAACCACAGTTTTAAAGCACTGGTCATCAATTTAACCAACACTTACTGCTCTACTACATGTTTTCCCACTGTGTCTTCTCTTGTTAATGGGTTGAAAGACTCATAAAAATCACATGTAGCCACTTGTCTTGAGTTGTACTTGAGTTGTTGAGTGTTCATCACTGAATCTGTGACAAGATACGCCCCAAAGTAGATCACACACACTATAAAATTAAACAATGGAAGAAGTTCTTCGATACTTTACTGACCTAAAAATAACAATCTAAACGGTGGAAGTGGCCTCTTTCAGCGGGATAATGTTCCCTGCCACAAAGCACAAAAGGTTCAAGGATGGTTCAAGGAACACAACAAGTACAATGTGTTGACTTGGCCTCCAAATTTCCCAGATCTCAATCCAATCAAGCAGCTGTTGGATGTGCTAGAGGCCTCACTTTACAACTTGGAGAACTTAATCAATCTGCTACTAACGTCTCGGTGCTATACCATAGCACACCTCCAGAGGTCTAGTGGAGTCCATGCCTCAACGGGTCAGGCACTATATTAGGCAGGAGGTCATAATATTATGGCTGCAAATGTGTTGGAGTAAAATTCCAATATTTGCCTTTGAATACTTTCGGAAATTTACTTTTCACCACTGATTAAGTAAAACCACTTTACAAAATCCGGCCTGAAACCCCCAGAGCGAGTCTGAAAGCGACGGTGGCAAGAAAAAACAGGAAGAAACCTTGAGCAGAACCTTAAGCTCATATGGAGGGACCCATTTGCCTGAGGCCGGCCTGGTAGAGCCAGAAAAGGGAGAAAGAAGAGAGAGGATAGGAGGAATGAGATAAAACTTAATAGACACAATAGACAGCTTTACACTGGGGCCAGATGAATTGTCATTTTTTTCCCACATCTCCAAACACAGATAAGGCTGCCACTGATGCCATAGAAACGCAGGAGTGTCTAAATGTAGACACGAAGGAAACAAATGATAACATCTCTGAACACGCTCACGTTGCAGTGGCGTTCATTTCACCAGCCAGCTGACAGCTGACCTCTCTCTGTTTTGTTTAGAAACTTCCCCAACCAACTTCATGACACCGTTTCCTGAGGTTACACCAAAATATTGCCTAAGTTGGGGTTTACACCCTCGAGAACCTCAACTATGAGGAGGAAGTCGCCAAGTGTGGAATTCAGCTCAGCTTGTAACGTTTCTATTCATAGTCTCGCTCAACTTTATTCTGTTCGGTTTGGAGGCGGAGATTTTCTGGAATTTCTTGAAGTCTGCCACAGTGTACATGAAACACTTTTATATGCAAGTAAAATCTTTTAACAAGGACAAAACGAGATAAATAAAAGTTCTCAACTTCGACTCGATGGTGCGACAATAGGCCGATAGAGATAGTTTCCAAGCTCTCTTCTCATTTGACTGCCATGTGACAAAATGGCATCACAGTCACCTTGAGAGTGTAACTGAGAGAGATTCATCATACACGGTGCCTAATCTCATTTTTCATGCAGTTGTTTTGAGAAGAAACGAAACCCCAGTGATGTGAATCTGCGTGTTGTTTCAGGCTTGTGATGTGGTTATAGCGGTGGCAGCTCCACAGGGAGTCACGGGAAATATTCCTGTCTGAATTGATTACTGTACTAATGTGACAAAGTTCAGATGCCTCATGGATAGCTTACACATTTGTGGCCACGGCTAAATGGAAATCCTAAGTACGTGGTAGCTGAATGATTGCTGTCAGATACAGTCTACTAGCATTGAGGATTATCATATCTTATCTTAACCAGTGGAGAAATGAGTGAACAGATCATTTAGGTAATAGTATAACTTGGAATATCACATATGAAAATGTACCATTGCATGAAAAAGTCAAATTATAAAAATGTATAGAAATTGAATCTGAATAAGCATAGTTGACCAATCAAAATCAGTAATGTTGGCAACTTTCCAGCCATACAGACATGATACACAACATTAATTATAAGTCAATATAATTTTTTGGGGAGCTGTAGAATAGTGGTTAGAGGTGCAACTAACCCCTAAATTATTCCCTGGCTGCTGCCCACTGCTCCAACTCTACACACTACTGTGTGAACAAATGGATGGGTCAAACAGCAGGAACTGCAATTTCCCCATTGCA
Organism: Chelon auratus; assembly: GCA_030220025.1. NCBI lineage: Eukaryota > Metazoa > Chordata > Actinopteri > Mugiliformes > Mugilidae > Chelon > Chelon auratus. The sequence continues at coordinate 1,261 of JASGAT010342245.1, read as the reverse complement.
GGACAATTAAAGGTTAAAATTACTAATATTATTATTATTATTATTTGCAGGTAATGTGATGTACAACAAGTAGTATACACCGATCAGGCATTGTCAACATGACGTGACCACCTTCCTAATATTGTGTAGGTCTCCCTTGTGCCTCCAGTTGTGACTCATCAGAGAATGGACATGGGCCTGTGGACACCACACCAGACACCACAGGACACCCTGTCTGGCAACAGAATGTTGTTAGTGGGGGCCTTGGTGTCTGGTCTGGTCTAGGTGGGTGGTGCATGTCTAAGTAACATCCACATGAATGCCAGGTCCAAAAGTTTCCCAGCAGAAAATGGAATTGTCACAAGATGGTCAATGTTAGTTACTTCTCCTGTCAGTGGTCATAATGTTGTGGCTGATCGGTATATACATAAAGTATCAAAACTAAAAGTTCTCACTTTGCAGCTGAATGACCTCTGCCACAGTCATATTATAATACTGGATCAGTATTACTGATACGTTGCTGTATACACTGCTGGATGGTGTTATCTATAGCACTTCAACTTTTATAACCTGCTCTGGTATTTGTATATAAAGCAAGAAAATCAGTACCTGTGTCAATCAGATAATTATAGTGGAGAGAACTTATTTAAGCTTAAAATACAGTAGCATAAAATGAAAATACATGCTATTCAAAGAAAAATTAATTAGAGTTAATTTATCATGCAAGATGGAGAAAAGTATAAAACAGTGAGTGTTGTTCTGAAGTTAGCATTTATTTTGTGTATTCAGTCAGTCTTACATTTGATTGCACACGTTGGACCACCTTTATCTTTGCTGTGGCATTGTTACGATAAGCTTCTGCAATGTCACCAGATTCCATTTCCATCCAGTGTTGCGTTTATTTTTCACCAAGATCTTGTATTAATGGTGTAAGAGTCTGACCACTGCACAAAGCCTTCTCCAGCACATCCCAAAGATTCTCAGTAGGGTTTAAGTTCTGGACTCTGTGGTGTCCAATCCATGTGTGAAAATTATGTCTCATGCTCCCTGAACCACTCTTTCACAGTTTGAGCCCCATTAATCCTGACATTGTCATCTTGGAGTATACCCGTGACATCAGGGGAAAAAAAATCCACTGATGTAATAACCTGGTCATTCAGTATATTCAGGTAGTCAGATGACCTCATAATGTTGCTGAACCTAGACCTGAGCAACTGCAGCAACCCCAGATCATAGCACTGCCCCCACAGGCTTGTACAGTAGACACTAGGCATGATGGGTG
>JASGAT010342239.1:0-19434 GCA_030220025.1 Chelon auratus | reverse complement strand
GCTTGCCTTGGGCGGTGGCCGTCATGTGTTTTCTTACTTTGATATATCACACAGAAAAGAGATCGAGCACCAACTGGCATGTTGAGTGTAAACACTAGACTGGAGACTCCTCACACTCTGACTGGTGTGGTGCTATTAGCTTTGGCTGCCGTTCCAAAGGTAAACACACTCTGCTAATAAGGCCGAGAGGAGAAAAATACCCCTGATGGATAATGATAGTCACCTTTCAAAAATCAGGTGTGCCGACTGATAGAAAATATTGATTACAACTGATTGTTTATAACAGATTTTAGAAGCTTCAGGCAGATATTTTCCTAGACACATTATCATTTAGAAACTGGACAGAAACATCTGCATATGTATATAAAGATGCAGTTTTTGGCAACTGAGGCGCTAGCTTCATTTTTCAGGTTACCGTTGGTCGTAAAAGCAGCACACTAAATGTAAACTCTGGACCACTGTGGGTTCTGTCCTTTCACACGTAAGTGTTTTATCAATAAAGGTTAATTATAAAAGATGTTTGTATCTTCAAAAATGTTCAAAAACAAAGGCTGTATTACTTTGTTGTGCGAAGAATGTAGAATGAGAAACTTGAGCTGCAGGTCTCTGGATACAGGTTATATGATTGCTTTAAGTTATTAAGTTATTATTTCTGAGTTTGTGTTAGTTTGAGAGCAGGATTGTTGACCCTTTGGGTAATATGAAGTTTGCTTGAAAATGCTGCTTTCTCAGTGTGACTATTAAGAAATTAAAGAGGACACTTGGTTCAAAAGAACTGGAGGGACGTTATTTAAAGATTGTGTCCCTGGACACAATGTGCTTAGACTCCTCCCCTCAGGCCGGCGTTACAGAGCACTGTATGCCAAAGCCACCTGCCACAAAGACAGTTTCTTCCCCCGGGCTGTCGCTCTGATGAACTGTACAGCTCCTGGGTCGCTGTATACATCTGCTCTTATCCTTTATTTTTCATTTTTTTATTTTTATGTGTACAGACTGAGATTTATTCTTTACGCTTATTTAAGTTCTGTGTGTTCTTGTACAAGAGAGGAAAAGTTACCGGAGTCAAATTCTTTGTATGTGCACACATACTTGGCCAATAAAGCTGATTCTGATTCTGACTCTGTTACTTGCTTCAGGAGTCAGCAGCAGGACTCTCTTTGGGTAATAAATAATGGTAAAGGTAATATGAACTTCCTCAGTCTACAACAACAGGGAAGCTAGGGAACTTTCTGTATCTTCTAAAAGTATGTGGTGGCAGATCTGAGGTCAGCAGTTTTAGGCCTGATACAGAGAATGTGTGGAGAGCTTTCTTGTTAAATGACGTCAAACTGAGGGTAGAAGGGGCCCGCCGTGCGAACTGCACAACTTTATTCAAACAAACACAAATCAGTTGAGATCTGGCAACCCTCGATGAGGAAGCTATACCAGCCAGCCTGCCTCAGAGGGGCCCCTGATCTCACCTCCACCTCAACTGTTGTCCTGTAAAATAAACTCACAGGACAGCAGATAGCCAAAGGTTTGGCGGACCCCAGTGATTAAAGGATAATAAACGTGAACTCTGAAACAATATTGGGCACCGTCCTGCGAGGGTGAGAGTCTCTGCAGCACTTTCACAGTTATTAGTTGAACATAACACAGGAACAAACCTTTAAATGAAAGGTTCATTCAAAGTAGAGATAATCATTGAGAAGCACCTGCTGTCACAGAATGACTGCAAACATAACACAATTTATGGTACTTTTAAAAGAGCAGGAGGTTTAGTCTCATTTTTTATACAATAATTGTTAGAGCGAAGTATATATTATACCAGCTTAAGAAAAACAGTGGGCATCTGTTAGCTTATTTAAAGTCTAATAGTGATAAATGTGTCATGTCTGCATTTATAGTAACGAACTAATTCTGTATGTATAAAACAAAATTACATCCTTTTCCTGGTATGACAATAGCTAAAAAGGGCTTAAATGTCACATTTATTAATACTTGTTACCTCTGTGATTGTATGTGTGTGTGTGTGCTTGTGTGTGGCCTGAGGGCTAACAGAAACGAAAAGCAGAGCCATTAGCACTATCTGACTGGCGGTCTGTGATCTTCATCGAGGCTGAAAGGACGTTATTGCACTTGTTTACTGAAACACTGCTCTTTTTTTCCCACTCCCTTCCCCTCCTCGTTTGGCCAGCAGCGATGGGCCCACCTGCTAAGTTGCCACAACTTATCGGCATTCAGCAAGACGAAGACGAGAGCTGACAGCTACTGCGACACAGTCCATCTGATGGAGACTCATTATCTCCCCCCAAAATATCTCTCTCGGTCGTTTTCCTGCTATCAATGCTCTCGCTATTTCTCTATGGATATAATTTAGGGGAAAAAATCATGCACACAGAATATGAAGTGGTTTGGCAGTCGGTACCTGAATGAATGAGCATAATGAATACATAATATAGCTGGCCAGGGATTAGTGGTCCAGTAATGGCCCTTTTGAGTGAGAGAGAAAGAGTATGACGCTGGAGATGATGTCTCTCTCAAGCGTAGCGGCGATGACTCTGAGGAAGCAGCGGTGAAATTAAAGGGAAAAGGAGAGAAGGAGGCCATTTAGAGGCAAAAGTAGTAAACAAACCAAGCCAAGTGAGAAAAACACACAATGAGCTGCTAAAAGCTCAAAGTGCAGCTGGTGTTAGCAGCGCTTAGATGTCAGGATACATGCTGGTCTGTCTGATTTCAGCACTCTAACCCAGCGTTTCAGTCAGTTCTGGTTATTCAGCACTTTTCCTCTGACCTTTTACACTAATGGATGTGTGCGCCAACCTAGCTACATAATTATGGCTGCATGCACTGTAATATCAGAGGACACGTGGCTGGATCAGGGGACATTCAACTTCAAAACTGGAATACATGGATCATTTTTATCGGGAAAACCAGGAAGGCAGCCTCAACACTTTAGTTCAAGTCAGTCAGTTCATACACAAAAGAATACAATAGAAAAAAGCAGCACAACAACTAAACACACGAGCACCCTCTCTAGTGTGAACTTAGTTTTCCTTCCTAACATCACTATTGTGTCGCCGTTCCACTGTTAAGGAGGCAGACTCATTATCACTGGTGCCACTTAAACAGGACCTCCACCACGTATACATCAAAGTACGTGTGTCGCAGCTCCCTCCCAACAGTGTGTTATTGTACTACATTCAGAGTTTTCCACTAAAGAGGAAACCATTCGTTTTCACCGGCGTGCTGTATGAAGCAAAACTACAAAAACCGAAAAGGAAGCTAGGAGGCCCCATTCTTTGCTTCACCATTCAAATCAAGCTCAAACAAAAGCATTGCTGAGGAATGTGCAACACCCACAATGTTATGACGCCAGTGCGCGGAGTGACGACACGGCTCGGCGGAGGAGATCACGTATGAATGTTTGTGTGTCGCTATAACTTCGTCATAGTGACAGCGAGGCACAAAACGCAATGACGTGCTGTCAGCAACTGCACAATAGTGATTGTCTGGAAGAGGGGAAAGGATAGGAAAGAGAAAGAAAGACTGTAACACCACTGTACCTGTTCCAGCTTGAAGATGTGTTGGTTGAAATAGTGCTGCAGCCGTTCATTGGCGAAGTTGATGCAGAACTGTTCAAAGCTGTTGTTCTCATAATCCTCAAAGCCGAAGATGTCCAGGACTCCTATTGACAGGATCTGGGGGAAAAGACAAATTGTTTCTACAGTTTCTACAGAACAGATGAGCATAAATAATCCTTTTGCAACACTGCAAACATTAATTTATCTTCTTTTTTTCTTTTTTTTGTCTCCCCATTTACAGCCTCAGTGTCCCAGTTGCCCCCTGGCTGTCATTAAGATTCATGTCATCAGATGTCATTAATATGCACCATCTGAGGAGGCGTTCGCTCAAAGAGGACCTCTAATTATGAAATGGACTGTAAAAGTGGTTTCTAATTTAATTAAATGTTGTTCTTGAGTGTTGTATTTGTCTCCGAAGAACCATTTTTATTCTGGCATAAAAAAACACACATGAACACAGGCCACGTATATAAACTGTTATGTGAACATAAGAACAATGACCTTGACAGAAAGTGCAACCTCATCGACCCCACTGCAAACACACACACACACAGATGATGTCAGTACCAAGGGAGACGCACGCACACACACACAAACACACAGTGGTGTTTTCATCACTTCAGAGGACATTACATTGACTTATGTTAGTATTCTTAAGACTTAATTCAGCCCCCATCCTAACTGCTACTCCCCAAATCCTAACCGCAAACCAAGTCTACAACTTAACTTTAAATTTTGAGGTGAATTTATTTTGTCACCAAAAGAGGTGAAAGGCAACATATTTTTGTCCCCACAACAGGAGTAATACAAGTACACACACAAACACACTGTACTGGGACATCATAGGACCACAGGGTGTAAACTGAGCTGAGGGGAACTTGATGCCATCTGCCCAAATGTTCCTGGCACACAAACCAACACACATACACACACGAACGCACACCATGCACAGACAGAAAGATCCGTTTTCCAATTCTTTAGATGTCCCCGCTGGGTACAACTTGCCAGCTGCCAATCTAACACACACTGACGCACACAAGCACACACAGTGTAAAATTTTCATATCACTCTACTCTAGGCCTCCAGGAGTAAACAAAGAGACAAATGTAGAGGAGAGACTATGAACAATGAGGATGGCAAATGCAGAGTTACTGGATACTGATGTTCACGGTATGTACACTCACTTACCAGTTCATTAGGTACACTAGTGAAGATGAATGTATTTAGCTTCACCAAGGTTATGGTATGCTGTTGATTTAACTGTGTTTTGGTGTTGTACCAACTCATGTTTCTATTATTTTGACAACACCATTTTAATCAGTGGGCTACGCTAAATAACATTAACACTCTGACATGAACAGTAAGGACTAGACCTCTATTTGTTATTTTTGTTGCAGTGTGTGTATTTCTTTATCTATATAATGTATATCATTTACTATTTATTTACATGATGCCAGTATATAATTCATGTGTTGGTTGGGAGAAAATGAAATCTTGGTGCAAGAAACTGTATGTAGGCATGTTTGTTTATACGACCACAAAATGTCTTTATATGTGCGAGGGTCTTGTCATTCCTACCTTTGAACTGTCCTCCAGGTCCTTGTTGTTTAGCAGGGCATGGTTGGTTCTGAACACAATCCAGTCAAACAGCGCGCTGTACAGAGACTTGGCCATGGAGTCCCTCACCGTGCCCGCCTGCACAAACACACACACAACATGTTGGTTTACTGTTGATCAAAAACATATGGATTTTATAATCTGGAACAGGAGCCAGTTCTGTGAATGTGTTTTATCACTCTGGCTCACAGCCTCGCTGAAATAACTCCCCCTCTCCCGATTAGATATGTTTTTCAGAGGCGACGGTGAAACAAGTCGTCTACTTTATACATTACAAAACATTCTTCATCCATACATTCACTTGATCCTGCCTCCTTTCACTGTGCCATAACTGAAAGCATAACTAATCACAGCAGAAAAATATATCAGCTCTAAGATTTGTTTTATGGTCTTTGTTATTTGACTTGGCTGTGTATACACACACACACAAACAGTTTCAGACAGAAGAAGTACTTTGTTAGAGTTAGGGAAGCTACAAGGTTTTGATTAAAATTATAGCTACGTTAAGTGACCAAAAATATGGTGTCATGGTTACAATCAGTATAGTCAGGGGATGACCCTGGTAGTGCTTTACAAAACAAGGTGGATTGTAGGTTGGACAGGAGAACAAAATTTGCCATCATCATCTTAAACTGATGTTTCATTGACCCATCCATCTGCTCCGACCACGTGTCTCTTGTATAAAGTAAAGCTCCAAGTAAAGCTTTGTCATTTGTCATATATGCTGAAATGACTGACGCAGCCGTTCATCTTGGGAGGTTTTAGTCTCGGCAGTGTTTGTGTTGTGTAGCAGGAATATAGAGAGCACAGCTGCAACCAGTAAAACACTACTTTTTTTTTTTTTTAATCTGGTCTTGTCTTGTGTTAATTCTGCAGAATTGTTATTATCAGCATTTAGTCCTTCATCAATTACTGTAGATACTCAAATAAAACCAATAAACCTTCACTATATCAAAGCCAGACACCTGCCAGACACCTCCAAATCAAATTTATGATGTTGCTGTTTAATTCACGATAAAAGAAAAGGAAAAGAAGATAAGTGAAGGAAATGGTAAGCGTTTTTGTTGTTTTTTTGTTTGAACTAATGCTAAGCTAAACGTCCGCTGGCTTTACCTCTACATTTAACGTAACATCTGTAACTGCTAGATATGGATGTGGCATGAGTCCTCTCATATCCCAGTTCTCTGGGGGAGCTGTGGGTAGTGGAGAAGTTAGAGTTAGAGAAGTGGATTTGGGACTGTAGGTTCCCTGGTTCAAATCCCTTCCACATTCATGACTAAAGTGTTCTTGAGCAAGGCATAGCCCATATACTTATCCCCAGGTACCTTGTATGGCTGCCAACTGCTCAAAGTGTACTCTTTGTGTGTACAAATGGATGGGGAAAGACAAATAACAATTCCTTGTATGTTTATGCCAATAACACTTATTTACATTTAGATTAAACGACTAACCAAGATCCATAAATCTACATCTTGCTGATTATTTACTCAAATCAGAGGATAAAATAAATGCTAGCGGGCTGTTGATATGAGCCAGTAGTCAACTAGAAATAGTTTAGCAAGGAGGTGGTGATTCATTAGCTATTAGTTTGAATAAATAACGGTCAACACTGCCAGCCTGTCAGGGACTGTATACTGCCAGTGAGCCACAGTTATATCAGAAATTCCCTTCAGGCCATTGTTATTAATAATCTTTTAAAGGATTATAACAATAGTCACTTTGTATTTAAAGGGCAAACACAGCCTGTGTGTAAGTTCCCAGACGGCTCACAACTCAGAGTTACAGGTCTTATGTTTGGTAGTTTTTCCGCGCGCACTCCTTTAATACTTCAGGCGTTTCCAGTCGCGAGCCAGATCTTTAAGTAGCTGCAGGCCTGCAGATCACTATTTGGACGATTTTTTTATGGATCACTTTTTGATCCATAAACAACAGCACTGCCAAGAGGACCCATTATTACACCTCAACGAGCCAAACAGCAACTATGCTCATTCTTAAGACATGATAGAAAGCATGCTAAGCTAACATAAGCAGACCTGACTTGGACTCCAGAGCACAGTCATTGGCAGCAATAAGTGTTATGATTGAACGAAGAGAAGAATAGGACAAAAGAAATCTGCTTCAACGTGGTCAGAAGTTTTCATGGCAGGAACACTAAAATAGCCGTGTTCTATAATAATAGAGAGCCCGATTTATGTCTGCTCAGTGTAATCTGATCAGAGTAGATTCAATTTAGCAGAGAACGGAAATACATCAGAGCGACAATCGGCTCACACTCAATGCTAAATAACAGGATATTAACAAGAAAATAATATCAACCTGGCACAAGCAGGAGTTTGGTGCAGAGCTGTGGCGATGATTGACTTTGTCATTGGAACACATGACAGTTTCTAAAGCCCACCTTGTGTACCAGTTTGCATGTGACTGGTTATACCTTGTCAGCTAGTAGATTAATACGCCAGTTAAAGTGAGAATGAATAAAACTGTAATAAATAAAATTACAGTTTTAAATAAAACTGTAACTGTATGCAAACCTTCATAAAGTGTAACTTAAAAGGGAAAAAAGAAGAGACTCAAAGACATAAAAATTAGATAAACCTAAATGACTTGAATCTGTTTCTTTAAAGCAGTTGGTGTGTGAGGCCTCTGCAGCACCCTGTGAACCCAGTCTGGTCCCTCTGCAGACGCACTCACTTTAAAGAACTCTTCTAAACTTTGCCTGCTGAAGCCACACGCAGCCAACTGCTGTGTGATGAAGCAAAACCGTGCATTTTTAAACGCTACCTCTTCATTCCTGCATTATTGATGCCGCATGGTATTTTTAGCAGGCAGGCCTGTGACGTCCCTGCACCCACCAACTTATGTAAGATTGTTATGAATAATACAACATTTCAAAAGGAATCACAATTTAAATGCTTTCAAATGCAGGGACTTGGGATTGGCAGATCTGATGTGAACATTTGACATGCTCACTGAGCATGCTTTGTGTCTGTGTTTAGCCATGTAATTTAATTATTCACCACAATGGGACCAGTTGGGAGCATGGCTGAAAGAAAATGGTTTGAATATGTTTTAATGGAGGGCCACCCAAGAAACTGATAAAATAATTAACAGGACTTTATCAGAGGCTTTTATAAACTTTGTAAACTGTGGCGGTCGTGGCTGTTAAACCAGGACTTTGCTGGTGTTTGTGATTATAAGCCTCTGGAAGGGGAAGTTGTTGTTCTCTCTGTTTCCATCTCTTTCTCTCTTTCCTCCTCTTGAAACCACAGGAGGTGCGAAACGCCAGCATGAGTTCTCAGTGCACGTGGCCTACTGGCTCCCTCGCTGCTGGATGTTTTGTGTGTGAGCGTTTCAACCATGGTAAGCCAATCTGCACATGTTTTTAATTAGTATTTATGTACTTGTTGTCTATGAGAACAACAAAGCCCATACTATTTGGGCGTCCATGACTGAGCAGAAGTGTTTGTGGAACATTTTGCAACGCTCCAGCAGTAAAGGAGCACCTTTATATTCTCAGCATGAGGTGTCAGCTATTCTGAAACTAATATGAAGTGACACTTCTTGTACAAATATAACGTGTGTGAATGGGTGTCTGNNNNCGCACACGCAGACTTCCCCTTCCATGTGTCTGTCTTTCAAACAGGAAGAAGGAAGTGGTGGAGTCAGATTATCTGGAGTCACATCAAAATGTCAAAGTCAAACAGCTTGCCTTATCTTGACAGACATGAGCTCTCACGCATGCACAGACACACACGTGTGTGCAATCATGATCTCACAGATGCACACACGCCGACGTTCTTTCACTTCTCCAAGTCGGACTGAGTCTAAGTCTGAGACAAACCACACAGAAATTTGCTTGGCTGAAAATAGTTGTGACACCCAAAGCCTCTGTTCAATGTGAAAAAGGTTGAATAAATGATATCAGTGATGATTAATGATCGTTTATAAAGAGAGGTTAATCTTTGACCTCTCCAAACGTTGGTTTGTATTTGATGCAAGTTAATATGCTGTAATCGTCATCATTTGTGTTAAAGAGGGACAGCTCAAGATGTGTAAAAATACCCTGCTTTGAATAAGGGGTTCTATCTGAAAAGGTTTTTCTATTTGTCTGGTTAGAGATTACTGAGGGGACATCACATCTGAGTTACTGACAGAATACTTTCACACAGTGTATCTACATGCACTTGCCAGTTCATTAGGTACGCTAGTGAAAACAAATGCATTCTAATATGACTGTCCTGCACTAAACCTTAGCTTCATAAAGTATTTGTTTAAAACTACTACTACTAGGCATATTGGAGGCTGTGGTTTGTTGCACTACTGAATTGTATTGTTTTGTACCGACACATGTTTCTATGATGTTGACAACCCCATTTTAGTCAGTGGGCAACACTGAATAACAGAAACACTTCAGTGTTTAATTCCATCCAGTTTAACAGCACCACAGACTACATCCTCCAAAATGGTCACATAGTTTAATTACCACCTTTCTGACAGTGTGTCAAAATAAACTGAACATTAGAACAGTCATGAAGGGGGGACTTAGTTCAGGTCTGTTGTATCAGAATGTATTTATTTCCATTCAATGTCCAGTGAGTGTACCCAGTCTGAGAAACTGTCCAGGTGAAACCTCTACGTTTCCTATTCGGCCTGGACTGGCTTCCAAAGTGCTGTCACAAATCCTGCCGATAAAATCTTCAAATCTGATTTTAGGTGAGCTCAGAGAAACGTTCCAGCTCCAGCAAAGGAATTTGAAAACAGTCTTCTGGTGTCAAACTCGGAATATACTTTACATTATTCTGCACACTGTAGTAACAGTGACCAAAACACATTCTTGACACTTTGCTGGAAATTAAGGAACAGTGTTTATTTCTCCCTCAATTCAATGTCAGTGCACTGAGAAAAGAATCTCAGAAATGAAACTTGGGCACATAAACAAATTGAACAAAGGACATTTACACAATACTAATGCGAAAATAATGCCAGACTTAGAATCTGTAGCCATGCTAGCAGCTCTGTATTTACTGTAGGCATGAATGGTACTTGGGCTAACATGCTGACAATGAGGACTACTGATGTTTAGCAGCTATAATGTTTACCATGTTCTTAGTTTACCATGTGGAACGGTTGCTGACAACTGTGTGTATTCTCCATTTTTTGTGCTAATTGTACCACCGTCTCACTGATCACACACCGTCAGCAACATTGGGACATGGACTTTCAACATAAACAAACTCTCATTATTGAATGGCGGATGTAAGAAAAGAAAGCCATCCAGTGATACATTATAAGTGATAATATACAACACAATAAGGCTACAGGTTGTTTGTTCTTTTTCAGTGGTTGCCTTAATAAAACATGTAAGCAGGAGGGAATGTGTTTGATTAGGAATGTGTGAAGCCTATCCTGAGTGTATGAGAAGCAGAACAAAAAAGCAACCTTAGGGGAAGTATGAAAAGGCTCAAAAGCCAGATTCAAAACTAAAATGCTGAACTTTCAAGAAACATTAAGTAAGACCACGATTGATTTGGTATCTCAGAGCGAGACTAAATGACAGTAACAAAGGCAAATGGTTGCCAAGCACAACTTGCTTGAATAGGAAATTACGTTTAGTGTCGTTATTACTCTGGGACAAAACCCAAACTATTCATAATACCTGACTCAAACAGAGACCGTCTTTAGAGATCTGAGAAAAAACACCATCACACTGAGGTTCACCAGGTCAGACACCTCATCCAAAGTCTCCCCACCTTGACTGTGGGTGGATGAGACAACTGCCTCGCACACTTTCCCAACCTTTCTTATCCAAGTAGGAAGAAATCATTTCTGAGAAGACCCAGCAACGTTTGCCAGGTGCTTTTTTCCACATTTCCCTTGTATAAAAACAGGCGTGTTATGGATTCCACAGGTGGCCTCATCTCGCTCCCACGGCCCTCAGTCAGATCAGATCAGGACCGGGCTTCAGTTTTCGCTATTCTCTGGTATTGTGAGTGTGTGTGTGGGTGTGTGTGTGTGTGTGTGTGTGTGCGCGCTCTCGTGTATCTTAGTGGAGACATAATTGAATGAGAGAGGGAGCAAATTTCTGCAATGTGAGGACAGCTATGGATCGTGTGGTTTAGTTTAAGGGGATATTTACGATGGTTAGGGTTACTGGCTAGTGAATGCTATCAGCAAAACACTGTATTCAGACCTACATTAGTATAAATGTGAGGATACCTGCTGCACATATTAATATGTAGTCCATTAGTTTGCCTTGTTTCTCATTAAAACTCATCCTCTGTATGTCTGATCTCTCATAAAGAACTTGATCCCATCCTCATAAACATTTGCCACATTTGAATCCTATATTTTTAAGATCTGAGGTGCTTGCTAGCAGTCAATTTCTCCATGACCTACCTTAGCAATTTTAAACGCAATGTTACACGGGGCGTGATCGCCACGTCTATCAGCAGAAGATGGGAGTTTTCTGCGTTCGGTATGCACTTTGTAAGATAGAAATAAGATAAACAGAAAAAGTTCTTCCCAACTCTAAGACAGAAGTTAGTTTAATGTTGTCACAGACCTACAGTACATGGCACTTTTTTCCTCTCTTTGAGCATACAGTTGGGGATTTTCCATAAAACTATTATAGATATTTTTTTCTTGATCTTCCCTGATGAATGGGGATTGTTGCGGATCTCAATGTCTCTACCTCTCTCTCTCCTTGTCCTTATATATTTCTTGTTTCTTCCAAGACCACCTCAAGAATAATTGAGATCTGCAGGAGACGGTTTATAATAGCTGCAGCCGTCATCCAGGATTAGATTTCTGATCACATTGTCTGAGCCTCTGTTACGCAGCCGGTCTAGAAAAGATGAATTTATGTGTTTGAAACATGTGTGACTGAAAAAGAAAGAGACAGAGACAAACACACTGAACCGGGATCTGGTTTCTGGCTCCTGTGCTGTATATTCCAGTGGAGGTTGCACATTCCTAAGACAAGACCACATGACTGGAGCGACGGGGGTGTGGGAGAGTGGGAGCAGCCATTGTTGGGCTAAACTAACCCGTAGATCAGATGGGGAGGTGGAGCTGAGCAGGGTAACGGGCTATCTATGCGTAGCATTTCCGTTCTCAAACAAAAGACTCCAGAAGCAGCCCAGAGCTCGAACAAAATCAGTCCTACACAGAGCCGTCAAAGGCTTAAGGGACACAGAGATAAACAAAAACCCTTGAATGTTAATATTCAGTAGCACTGTGATACTCTTCAGTGGAGTATGTCTTGGACAACCAAGGCGTCCAGAGGTAGACTGTAAAACTAGAGTATGGACGGAGTTAAGTCACACCACTGTACCTTGGCTCGACAGGAAACAGGAAGTAGCAGAGGAAGAGACCCCCATCAAAGGAGACTTAGACAGAAGTAGTGGGGGCAGGGGAAAATGCCACAACAAACTCCGTAGACAAGATCCAAATCATGCACACCCAAACACAGAATCTCCCCTACAGCTGACGCACTTCATAACAAAACATTCAGCTCCATTATGCTTTCTGGAGACTGACTGGAATCTGCTCAGGCCACACCCCTGAACAGGCCCTTTCCAGCATCATCAGATAAGGACAAACATATAAAAGAATTTTGAGAATGTGCAGCGGCTGTAAAGGGCAAAAATATTTTTATATATTTATATTTAAAAATGTGAGATGATGTCAGCGTGTTTGGACACAGGTCGCTAGGTGCCATATTCTGGTGTGTTGATAATGTAGCTGGTAGGGGTTTTGTACCGACTAGTCGACCAGTTGAACTTACTGCTGTGCCATCATGCTTTAAGCAGGAAGTCGACTAGTCACTGGCCACGTGACATTAACAACATGGACGCCTTGGAGAAGACAGGTGAGCAGCAAACTAGAAGCGGTTCATCATCAATTCAAAGCATTACTTTCTACGGTGTTTTTATGCATGACATCATCGACTATTCGACGTCGACTCGGCTTTCACCACATATTAGTCGACTTTAAAAAAATCTGAAGTCGTTCAACCTCTAGTAGCAGGTAAAATCACCTCTGCAAGTTTGTAGGGGACGATGAGCCTCTCTCCAACAGTCACCGTTTTCCTGGTTGTCAGGGCTTCAAGCAGCATCTCCTCTTTAACCTGGAAGAAGACAACAAAAAACATCATGAACAAGAAAAAAGAGTTTACACCATAAATAAGAGTTATTAAGGCAGTGAATGGGATAACATTCAGCAGTGGTAAAATGTAATAATGTCCCATAATCGTGCTGTATAAAGGTGTTCTCTTTACTAAAACTAAGGTAATCAAATGAGACCAAGTAAAAAGTACTGATCAGCAGAATCCTCCAATTCCCATAATGCAACTGATCTTTTGTCACTGCCTGATAAATGCCCATTATTGGAAACAAAATGCTTGGCTTTCAGTATTTGTTAAGTCATTTACAAACTGTACAAATATAGTTAAAAATATGTATTGGACAACATCTAACTTGCCTTGTACTCCCTACAAAACTGAGGCCCATAATGTCCCTGCTGGCTCTAACTAACACAGCTGACCAAGAATAACCTGTAAACACTGCTCTCCGTCCACACAATACTACGTGGCCCTCCATGTGAGTTTGGACAGACTCTAAACTTGGCCTCAAACAAACCATTGATGACACGGCCACACTGAAAGAAGCAGATGTCACCCCACCCGTCTCCTCCGTCTACAGGGATTATGAGAATGGGCCGAACAGCTGCCACCGCCAAGACCGTGCATGTGTCTGAATTCATGTGAGATCACGTCACTGAGCGGTTTCCTGATGTCTTCATGTATGAAAAGCAAAGCTGCTAAAGTTATAGTTAATACCATTATGAATCTATTTTTGCCCGCTGCCTCCTTTGTAAAGGCTTTGACATAAACAGAGGAGGGAGGACAGGAGGAGGGCTGCGTGTGCACTGTGTGCAGCGAGGGGGTCGGTGGGGGGTGGCATAATCAGACTTCATTTCACACCGCCTGGTAATCCCTCCACTAAGAGCAAAGCCTATTCTGCAGGCTGGTGATTGGTCTTTAGCCGGTACGTTTCCATGTATTAGTTGCTTGGTAACAGGCTTCCTGCTCTGCTATGATCACAGCTCTAATACCATAATACACTGAAGTTTGTAAGCACTGGTTTGGGGTCAGTGATTCAATTTAAAAATCAACCAAAACACCTTGAATTTGATTCTAGTTAGCTAAACCTTAGGTCAGAGAGATGCTGTTCCCTTATTTTTTTATGTGTAAAAGCAAACACCACGGCAAATTCATCTTATCTGAGCACTGTTTCTTTCCCTCTATGCACCAATCACAGCGATGCACCAACTGATCTTTCTGGTTTTGTCTTTCTTTACTGTAAGTGTCGTATGCTTCAAACTACACAGACATGTATTGTAATGTTAAGAGAGGGTGGATTGAGTTGAAAGAAATATTCAAGTATGCGTTTTCAGTTTAAGCAGCTGTTACCAAATTTGGTAATATTTTCTACTGCTTTAAGAAACACAAACCTGTGTGACAGTTTGCTGGTGATTGAAACCAATAAATTAAGCATTAAATATTGTAAAATATGTAAAGCACTCTATCATTAAGGCACCATCCACAAATTCAGGCTTTATTGGGATTTGTTCTCACAGAAATTCCCTCTCTCCGGACTGATTTCCAGTTTGTTTCTGGTTTGGTCAAATCACTCAACTCCAAGTCTCAGAGGATCCTGTCTGTCAGCCGTCCATCAGCCCGTACAGGCTCTACTTCCTCTTCCGGTTTCACATCCACGGGAAACAGGAAGTGCCAGCCCGGCTTCATTCCTATTCATGCATCAATCCACACTCAGCTCTCCTGCAGAGGGGCTCTCTGCATTAGCCTGTCACAGCTGCAGTGAGTACCACGGTTCACATCTCATCGTGTCTGAATTGTTTAATCTTTTCACATTAGTACAAATTAGGGGCTCATCCACAGTCTGTGTGTTCACTTGGACTGAGCTTTCCAGTCCAGCGGTTCTAGACTTGCGTGACTCAACATAAAACTCCTTTAGAAAGCGCTCAACAACCCATTTAACCCAGACTCTCTTACGGAAAGTGTCTTAAAATAAACTCATGTGTCATCAAAAAAACATTAAGTACTACATAGTCTTACTGGTGCCTGTCTGGTCCATAGAGTATATCCATTGCCTTAGCATAAAAAGGACATTTACACATTTTTTGAGTCTTATGAAATAGTTCATGCAGCTTTTTTATAACTCAATATCTCAAATATTTACTTTTTTTATCATTCAACAAAAAAAACCTTAATTAAAGCTGAAAAATCAAAAATACCAATAAATGTATTTCCTGGAGAACAGCGCTTTAAAATTCACCCTACAAAACATCTTAAACAATCACATATTATACAATTATTTCCCCTTCCACCTTACTCCTGTCATATAATTTAAGATTGCTTCCCATTAGGTGACTTTTCTTTATCTTTGTACCATAAAACATAGATTTACTGAGACTCCTTCTTTGATTTCATGAGATGTGGTTTTATTTTCCTTCAAGAATGCTTTGTATGTCCCAAGAGACAAATAGCCACCGCCTCTGCACCAACTAACAGACATCCAAATAAACTTGAACTTAAAACGGTAACTTCAGAGCATGTGGCAAACATGTGGCTCAACTTGCGTCACTGCCACTCTGGATCTCTGGGGAGTCAAAGAGACCAGTCTGGATGTTAAAGGGGAACCCTGGCAGGCTCTCCACAGTCATAACATCGCCGCTGTGCTGTTGACAGGAGTCTCCGGCACACTTTGGACATTGTTTTGTCAGCGACTCAACAAGCACATCCGGCTAATCGTTGCAGTTGTGACGGGGACCGGGAAGTGACATCGTCCCTCAATGCCAAGGTAAATCAAAACAGTATGGGAATGTTTGAGCTGCCCTCACCTCGCATACAGGCTTACAGCTGTGTGTGGTCTGTTCTTAGTGTCAAGAATAAGGCAGCACAGCATCATAACCTTGTAAATACTGCATGGCACGTTAACCAATGTCAGAAAATGTTTAACCAAGTCTCTTTTTCCGTGCTGCGGACAGATAAAGAGTCCACAGCAGTCTAAACCTACAGACCAAACTAATTAGTGTATGGTGGGAAGTTAAAAGGTTGACTAGTTTGTGGTCAGGATAATATGACATAGATCAAGTCCTGATAATCAGTGGTTTAACAAACTACATTCAAGAAAGTTTTGTACGAGAGCTGTATTTTACTGCTACTTTCAACTTCTACTTCCTCCCATTTCAGAAAGAAATATTGCAGTTTTAACTTCTACATTATTTGCCATTAAATAGTTACTTGTTCATTTGAAGAATTGAAGTTCGGCCTGTTACAAACAACACATACAATCCAACAAACAAATAAAAGCAATACAGTTTTTTTGTTTTGTTTTTTTTGCGGCTGAGAAGCAAACCCGCAGCGCCATGCTTCACCGTGGGACTGATGCGTTTGTGGTCATATGCAGTGCTAAGAGTGGACCACACAGAAAGTCTAGTCTGATGATCAAACTAATTATTACACTACAAGCACCTATTGTCTGGAAATCCGTTTTCATTTTAAGGAGGATGAATGTTTATGCAAACATTATATATAATATATAATGTTTGCATAACCAGATATTCTGCCGTCTAATAAGTACTTTCTACTTATTTTGGTAAATAAAATCATTTGCAATGTAGTAATTTAATAGTGAGGTAATAATAGTAAAAGACATCAGCACTGGCCTAATCATAGTTTAAAAGAAATGTTTTTGGATCTAATGTTTCCGTTTAGGTCAGAAAAACAAATCAATAAAATTAATTAATTGAAGAAAAAGACTGTTTAAGATGCCCAAATAGATGATTAATAGTCTGAGCCAGTTTTACTAACAAGAAGCTGGATGAACTTCAGGTGAACTTTACTTTCAGACGCAACAAGTCTGCTTTCAAATTAGGCAAACACTGACTGTAATGTGCAATAAAGGATGTGATTTGATGAGAACCGACCATCCAATAAGATTCCACTGGCAAAAGGAAAAGGCTGCACTATATAGAAACAACCTACAAAAATATTTTACCTTAGGCTTATGCAGCAACATTTTCAATTAGTATTAAAAGTGCTGCTAAAACTATCAGTGTCTGATATATTGCTGTAATTATCTAAATAAAATTTTACCATGCAGGTGATTTTGACAATGACAGGGATGCGTTGTCCCTGGTGGGAAAGCACGCTTCCGCAACAGGACGCCAGCACAAGAGGGCTTGAAATAGCCTCTACACAAACAGTACTTTGGGGAAGTACTGGGTGGTTGGACGGCTCTTTGGGACCTGAAGCACCTCTTAACATCCGCTGTCACCACAAGCTGTGCATGTACACAGAGCTCTCTAAAAGCCTTTTTGTAAAACCCACATGTGAGATGTGAACTCCGGCAATGGGAGTCACATTTTCTCACAGTGTTTAGAAAACACAGAGCAGAGGTAAAACTTATAGGGATGCAACTTGTTTGTTAAAGTTCACCAAGTCCATGGAGTTTTAAGTATCTCTAGTGAGCATGAGTAGGAATAACTTCAAGAGGGAAGATGGCAAAGAAAGAATTTAGGGAGAATAAACAAACCCTGCGGTATAGCCCTGCTCATTTTTATTATCCTTCAAAGTGAAGCAGAATATTACATTTCAGCATAATGTCAGCAAAACCAATACTTCTGTGTTTCTTGACTCAGACATTTTGATGTGGCATTTTCCGCTGGACTCTCAGAACTGAATCATGCTTAACAAAAATCATTTTTGCCTCACCCTCACATGGTTCGGTAAACTTTGTCGGTTTGAACTATATACTAAAGCCAGACAACTGACTGAACATCAGTGCTGTTGATTCAGTACTCATGATCTGTATGATCTGCATCATGCTGCTCACCTCTAGCAGCTCTGAGACGATGGGCAGGACCTCTGGGTTACAGATGTCAATGGAATCGTCCCTGTAGGTCTTCTTCTTGTAGCGGATGTTTCCCAGGTGGAGGATTGCTGACAGCAGGGAGAAAATCCTGACAAGGAACACAGACACTCGTTTTTATTACACTAAGATAACCAAGAGACCTTGCACGCATGCACTGTTTGACAACAAACTGAAACTTAACAATATATTATATTTTGAAGTATATAGAAAAAGAAAGGGAAGCTATTTTTAATGTTTCGTGGGTGCTTCACAGTACTGCCTGTTTAATGCATCTTTACATGCACACTTTGAAACGGAGCGCAGTGATCTAGGGACTGCATTAATCTCCTGAACCATTTAAAAAAATAAAAGGAAGGGTTTGACCTTTTCTATTCACTTTCTTGTAGCGAGACAAGACACAACTCAGCTGGTAGCTGGTCAACTTAGTGAGCACGTAGAAACATCATTTGAGAAATTAGTGAAAGTGAAATGTTTAGCAAAGAGATCAACACATGAGAAGTGTGAGTACTGACAAAGTCACACTTAGTTTATGTCTACTGACTTTATTGTAGCTAAGCCACTGCTGTGTTGGTGTTTCCACAAAAATTTGTGGAACAGTTGCATGCTTCTTGTAATCTTACTGTTTGCGCGTGGCGGGTAGGAAGCCGACCATCTCCATAGCCAGCTGCAGCCGCTCAAAGTCATGTTT
The DNA here is from genome assembly GCA_030220025.1 of Chelon auratus. Classification (NCBI taxonomy): domain Eukaryota; kingdom Metazoa; phylum Chordata; class Actinopteri; order Mugiliformes; family Mugilidae; genus Chelon; species Chelon auratus. The sequence goes on along the minus strand of JASGAT010342239.1, from coordinate 607 downwards.
GAGGTCTTCTCCTTCTACTGTGAAGCAGTCCTGCTGGTGTTGGGTGGAAACACACGAGACAGAAGAAGAGTGGGAGAAAGAGAGAGGCATCAGCATTACCAATCATTTTTTATGATAATATAGCACACCAATATTTGTGAAACTAACTGCTGTATCAACTGTAGACATGTCCAGGACTAGCTACATGACTGTACTTGTGTCTGACTAAGCAGGGTTTCCAACGGCATGTCGCATACAGGATGAGCCACGTGGCCTCAAATAACAATGGCAGCCATTACCATCAAAGGTACTGGACATACAACATTTGATCAAATGTGCAACAACGAAATTGTTTTTGCAGGTCACGATTAAATCTCTAATCTTGACTGACAAGTTCAGAGGCCATTGTCAAGAACAGTGATTCAAGTCTTATGTATAGGTCATTGTGTACCCTTCACCAGATTTGAAGAATTGTCTAACAAAAATAGTGAATGCCTTTCAAGTCTTTAATATTTATAACTTTAAAAAAACATTTGAGAACAGTTCAAACTGAAATTATAATGAAATATAAATGCACCTTTATGTGGTCACACATTAAAATAATATTCATAACCTTGCCTGTTTAATT